>PVJS01034473.1:0-21550 GCA_004027185.1 Glis glis | reverse complement strand
ATCAGTTCACACTCGGGATTAGACTGCATTTAAAGAAAGGAAAAAAGAAAAGAAAATGGGGAATTGGGAAGGACAGGGAAGGGGCTGCTCTATAAAGATGAAAACAGAGAGAGAACATATATATATATATATATATATATATATATATATATAGAGAGAGAGAGAGAGAGAGAGAGAATATATGTATACATATATTCCCTGAGTACAAAGGTAATGTCATAAAGGTTGCCTGGCAGACTTGCTGCCGAGGGGATTCACACAAACAACACACTATTCAGCATTTTGTAGAAAATATTTTTCCACTGTGCTCTTGCTGACGACAAGCACACTTTATTCAGGACCATCCAAGCCAGGCTGCTGGACGTCAGGACCCAGAGCCCAGCGGTGTCCGCAGGGGAGAGACCCCACAGCCAGCTGCTGAATGTCCTGGCCCACCCATAGCCCGGGTAGCCCGTCCACCCCCGCAGCTGTGTATCCTGTACTGGGTGCTGAGCCTCTCTTGCAGCAGTTTCCCCATCTGCAGAGAGGAGATGATGACACTGTCTGTCGCATGGGCCACTGTGAGAATTAAATACGTTCCTATATAAACAGTGGCTACCATCGTGTCTAATATGTGGTGAATGCTCAGAAAACTTGGCTTGTTGCTGTTGTCATCATCTTTAGACTAATTTTTGGCCTTGTAATGATGTCTCCTCCCAAGGGCAAGATGACTTGAGACCTGGCCAGGACAGGAAGGAGTCTGCCAAGAGCGAAATATGGTAGGAAGAAGGAGAAAATAAGAGAGGCCTCTGAGGCTAAACAGGATACCCAAATGACGTGAACCAAACACTGGCAAGTATTCTAGCAGAGCCATTAGCTGCAGGAGGACAAAGCTCTGGTCAACAGAGGAGAGGAAAATACGTACTAAAGTGCACATTTTCTAAGCCAGGCATCAGGGTGCCTTGACCCCTTCCTATAAGGTTTCCAGAGGGGCTTTGCAGGGGGCGAGGGCTGTTATATCAAACCCTGAGACTAACATGGGGATCTTCAAAGAGACTGATTCTGGAACAGGTTGAGAAGGAAAAATAGATTTGGGAAGTAGAATGAAGCGCATCTCAAACGACCTGTCAGTCCTCTCTGAATGCTTTTGGAATCAGCCCCGTAATCTACGAAATGCATTCTGTGCCGAGAAGACAGCAATTAGCATGGCTACATGGACAGAATTCAAGACGCAGAATATAAAAGCTAAGAATCCAAAACTAATCACTTAAAGGCTCCTCTGCACAGAACATCCAAGGGAAGATTAAGGATCAGGGCGACTGAAGTACAAAAGCTGAATTGGAAGGTAAAATAATAATGGACACAATTTCCAGGGCCCTGACCGTTTACCAGGATCAGATCCAGGTCTGCCTGACTCTACAGCCCTCTCTCGGTTCCACCATTTCCATTCGAAGCTGCATCCAGACTCACCACAGCAAGTAAGGGGACAATGGTGACATTCCCAAGGTTCTGACATGGCAGGTTTTAGGAGCAAGAGGGACAGGAACCCAAAAGTTTCATGTGCGTCTACTTGGCCTTGTACATATCCCCCCACCCCAGGAAGACCCCCAGGGCTGATGGTCCCAACCTTAAAAATTCTTATGTATAGATTTACTCCTTCCTTCTCTGTTTTCAGCTGCTCTGAGGATAAAGAAATCAATTCTTAGTGCCGACATCAAATAGGGTCAGGCCAAGGTAAGACAATAAATAGAGGACCGTGACCTAGCAACACCATTAAAATATGAAAGGGTCCATCCACCCTCCCTCTCACTGTTTACATAGAAGACTGGGTCCTTGCAATTTCTGTTTAATTTTCTATTTCAGTATTTATAAAGGTCAGCCATCACACCCTTCTCCAACAGTTTGACTTGCTGGACTTTCTCTTTGGTTCATGGAATCAAATTTTTAAAAAAAGCAAAGAGAAGATAGATACAATTCCAAGTTCATTCTAATGTGAGATTTGTCCGCCTGATCCAAAGAGAAGCCAGCCAGATGGGTGGATACTGGGTTCTGGGCCAAGGGTTTCTGTACCTTCGTTTCCACCTTCGATCCTCACCACAACTAGGCATGATAGGTATAGTTATGATGAAACAAAATCCCCAAATGGGTGAGTATCTTGCCCAATGTCACATGAGAAGCTGACACCAAAGCCATGCGTTGAACACAAGCTTCTCTAATGTGAGTCCAGCGCTCCTGACTGCCTGTACCGCGTCATGCTGTAAGGGCAGGCGACATGAGTCTCTGCTTTTGTTTTTTGTTTTTGTGGTACTGGGAATTGAACCCAGGGGCATTCTACCTCTGGAATACATGCCCCGCCTTATTTTATTTTTTTCATTTTTGAAGCAGGATTTCGCTAAGTTGCTGAGGGCCTTGCTAAATTGTTGAGGCTGGCCTCTAACCTGCAATCCTTCTGTCTCCGCCTCCCAAGTACTGGGATTACAGGTGTGCACCACCACACCCAGCTATGTCCATACTTTTGGATACAATAAGACTATAGGAGAGGTCAGCATATCATTTTTCCTGCCCACCAAGCTGGATCTATCTAGAAGCACAAAGAATCTGGGCATAATGTTAAGGTTCAAAGTTCCCTCTTTGACTTAAGCCCTCCTACAACCCACTTCTCATCAGCAACATTTTCCCTGAATGTAGAATATGTTCATACCCTGACATATATCAAAATGTATAATTATAATTTACAATGCACCAATAAATGAACATAAAAAGTTTAAAAAAAAAAAGAATATTTCCTTCTAAATTCACATCTGCTGCCCAGGGCCCCCATGATGCTGGACTTTCATTTCAATGTCCAGATGGCCCTGTCACCATTGTCAGATGCTCCGCGGCATTGAACTCGCCCTGTAACTAGAGGTGCTGCTTTCCTTTGCCTGCTCAGCAGTGTCACTGACGATAGCTCAATTATGGGAGCGTATAAATCACCAAGGAAAAATTGATCTCATCCCACGGGGTTGTATGAACGGCCCCTTCATTGGAGCACAGAGCTTGTGTGAGGGTCACCCATGAGGAGCAGCAGGACAGACGGTGGCTGCAGCTGCAAGAGAAGGCTCAGCTGGTGCAGAAAGAGAGGGAGGTGGCAGGGCGCCTGGACATAGAGGAGAAAGCCAGCAACAGATGCTGGGTGGACCAGAGCAGACTTGGAATGAAGGATGAAGAGAAGGATCAGATCAAAAACCAGGGAGCTGTCTGACAAAAGACAGCCTGGTGACGTGAAGAGGCCAGTGTTGAGATTAATAGGGTCAAGAAAATGTATACAAAATAGCAAAGACAAATAATAATAAGTAACTAATAATAATAATCACGCCTACTAAGCAAATAATAATAAATAATAATAAATGTCATAATTATACATGTATTCGCCGGGTGTGGTGGTGCACGCTCGTAATCCCAGTACTTGGGAAGCGGAGACCGGAGGATCTGGGTTCGCAGCCAGCCTCAGCTGCTTAGTGAGGCCCTCTGCAACTTTGTGAGACCTGATTTCAAAATAAAGAATAAAAAATAGGGCCGGGGGTGTAGCTTGGAGGTAGAACGCCCCTGGGTTCCATCCCCAGTACCGCAAAAAAATAATAATTATACATGTATTCAAATAATAATAATAATAAATGTATTCACCCACAGTTAAAAAGACAAAAAAAAAACAGGAGAAAGGTCTACTCTCACAGTAACATCAAAACTACTAATAAAAGAAAGAAAAGATTCTGGAAAGAAACAGAAAGGTAAAGCACAACTGGCCACTCTGGTGAGCAGACTAGCCTGCGGGGCTCCTTGCCCTCTGCAAAAGAGCCAGCGGTGACTTATCACCTTGCACCTTTCATCTTCGCTTCCTTCTGGAAGGTCCAGCCCACGGCCTCTGGCCACCGCCATCTTCTCATCTAGTAGCCAGCCTGTGTAGGTGCCATCCGGCAAAATATTCACTCACAGTGCAATGTCTACTTAACTCGAGTGAACCTGACCCCAGAGTAGAGAGTGCTCTACCTGCTGTCTTCCTCAGCTGCTTGGCTTCTCTTCACCTGCTGCTCAGGTAGGCATGGAGGCTCATCAGGAAGTCCTCTTCTCACCTGGGGAACAGGATGCATCCCACCCTCTGATTTTGAGGGGCAGGGAGCACCCACTACTACACTGATGGCCCGTGACCCCATGATTTACTTCTCCCCCTCACTATTTGATTGTGCAGGGGAGCTCCGGGATATGTCTTCAGGTAGTGGAGCCACGTAGGGTGTCCCCTTAATAAGCCCCAGTTTAAGCCCCAGTTGTTGGGGACTGTCTTTAGAATGGGGGTACCCGACACCTCCTGTCCTCACTTTTTATCCGTTAGTGGCCATCTTAGCAAGCATGAGTCCCAGTGCACATCCTATTATGCACACAATTACCTTGTACTATAAAACAGCTTAGTAAGAACGGGAGTGCAACTTATGAAAAACATGATCAGAAACACATACTTCGGCAAACTGCCAAGCCCGCTCAAGGGAGACCGCAAGAAATTTTTTAAATAGGCGAGAAAGAAATTAAGGGACATAGAGAATCGAATAGACAAATAGACCTTATAGGGGTACTAGAATGAAAATGTAGTGTGGTAAAGGAGATAGATTGGAAGAGAGGAAATAATAAAGAAGAAAATGGATAAGAATTTTTCCAGACTCAATGAATAATCAGACTCTTCAGATTAAGGTATTACAACGAATCTCATGCAAGGAAAATAAAAATATATTCAAACCAGGCACCCCAGGCGAAACTATAGAAAACTCAAACCTAAAAGAATATCTTGTAGCAATCAGAAAGAAAAGGCAGGTTCCCTATAAAGGAATAGCTATATAAATTAACCACAAATTTCTCACTAGTAACAACAGAGACCAATGGAATACTATCTCCAATGTGCTGAGAAAAAAATGGCCATTAATTTAGAATTATTTGCCCAAACTACCATTCAAAGCAAAAACAAAAAAGTATGTTTTCACACAAACAATAAACAAAAGTTTACCATTCCTGTATCATCACTAAAGAAATTATTAAAGGATATTTCTAAATAAAGATATGCTGGCAAAAATAAAAGATATTTATTCAAAACCATATTGGCAAAATTAATAAAAAAGATGTGTGTAGAAGGTTCATAATTGCAACATTATGTGCAGAGAAAAAGACTGGAAATAACTCAAATATGTATCAAAATCAATCAGAAACTGGTTAAATAAAGTATGGTATATCCATTTAATGGAGTGTTCTGCAGTCAGAAAAAGGAATAGAGACTATCTTAATCTACTACTATAGAGAAATTTCCAAGATACACTGTGAATTTAAAAATAAATGAAAAAAAGTGTTTATAGCAGCTATAAACACTAGTCTAAGAGAAAAAAAGACAAAAAAATCAGCTGGAAAAAACTTATATAATTTTCACTAATTCTTTTTTTTTTTTTTTTTTTGCGGTACCGGGGATTGAACCCAGGGGCATTCTACCTCCGCGCTATACCGCTGGCCCTATTTTTTATGCTTTATTTTGAAACCGGGTCTCACGAAGTTGCAGAGGGCCTCACTAGGTAGGTAGAGAGAGAGAGAGAGAGAGAGAGAGGGAGAGCTGAGGCTGGCCGCGAACCCGGATCCTCCGGTCTCCGCCTCCCAAAGTACTGGGATTACAAGCGTGTGCCACCACGCCCGGCTTAAACATGTTCTTGATAGTAATGCTACTAATATTAATATTAGACAGTTGTATTATGGAAAAAATTAAGTGAGCTATTATACCAGTATTGCTGAGAACTAGGATTTCCAAGATTGTTTAAAGGAAATGCAAATGTAAGAAGTAAACATTCGATAGGCCTAAAGTTCTGAATTTGAGTTCAAAGTATTAATATGAAATCATGTTGCATTTTATCTTTAAAAGTAACACATATTTTCTAATTCATAACACTGAAATGGCTTTGAAATAATAACTCAGTAGCAATGAACACCACTAGTATCTAGATTATGGTTTCTAAAAGTCATTTACCACTTAAAAGAACCAATGCTCCCTGAAGAAATGGTTAATTCCAGGTCTTGGGGCAAGAAATGTACAGTATGAGCTTATAACACTTTGTCAAACTAGAATTTATCAGAATTTCTCACGACCATTCCAAAGAGTCTCCTAAGCCAAACAGAAGAGATTCCCACTAGCTAAAACTGGTACAATTTGAGCATGCACACACCAACTCCAATAAGTTAATCATATCAAATATATTTATTATGGTCTATATTCATAATGAATAAAAAAACTTAAACCCACACAACTCAATGAATGCCTCTGGAAGATGTTAAGGAACCAATTGATTATTTTGAAAATGGAATGTGACCTGTATCTCAGGGTAACAACATGCTCAATGAAGGGCAGGCTCTTTTTATTGATATATTTCAGCTAAAAACAAAGAATGAAATGACAGAATTAAATTTTCAGTTTTGTAACCCCTCATGAGTTGATGGATCTGATAGGGAGTCGTTAGTGCCACTGACCAGAAACCATGTGCCTACTGATAGAAGATCACACCACTACCTACAAAGTAGTCTTGATAAATTTTAAAAAAGATCATCAAGCAAACAAACCATTTTAAAAGGGAAACTGAATTAAAACAAGGCTCTAGATCTAAATACTAATTTACAGGAAAATCAGGGACCCGAGTATGGAAAATTCTGAGACAAATAGCCCCTTTCCTCAACAAAAAAGAAAAAATGGAATGAGAATCTATAGATCAAAGGAGGCTTAAGAATAAACAAAACTAAAAATCATCATAAGAAAGAAAATTAAAAAGTAAATCAACCGATAATTCATTAATCTTATTTGGATTCAGCTTACACACTGTAAAAATAATAATTATATGACAACCAGAGAAATTTAATTAGTATCTAGATATTTGATGATATTAAATTATTTCTAAATGTTTATATATGATCATGGTTTTGTAGTAATGTTCAAAATAATTTTTTATCTTTTAGGGATGCCTAATGAAATACCATAAGTAAAATAATGAGTTTTGCTTCTGAAAAATCTGTTTGGGATAGAGATATAGATAAAACATTGTATGCATTAATAATGCATACAAGGTAAATTTAGTTCATTAAAAGATTCACTCTACATTTGTGGTTTATTAAATTTCTGTAATAAAAAGTTTTAAAAACACAGAGAAAACAATTTAACATAAAAAGTCTGATGTATTAAGTCTATCCAGTGACTTTGAAGTCACCTCCTACCAAATAAAGAAGTGTATACCACCACCTGTAACACCTGAGCAGGGAAGGGCTTTTATTTTTTAAAGAGCATTATTTTTTTTTGCGAAATTATTCTTACCACTACTTCTTAAACAGGATGAAAAAGATTCCTAAATATTATAGAATTATTCTATCAGATGAGACAATCCATGTTAATCACTCAATACTGTGTCTGGCAAGGAGTAAATAAATATTACTGTTATCAACATAGAACTTTAAATGCAGTCAAAATAGCAGATGTATTGTTGGCTTTCAAAAGTAACTTGCATATACTTTACAAAACTATACACTTAGAAATGGTTAAGATGGTACATTTTATGCTATGTTTTTATACCACAATTAAGAAATTTGTTTTGCATTGTCTTTACACAAAGTACCACAGTATTGTGTGATGATGAAGACTGCATAATGGTATACAAGAAAATAAATAGTACCTCTTTGCCAAATAAGTATATACCAACAGACCATGCATTCCTGCTATGGGCTGAATATTCTCTCCTGCCTAACATTTATATAGTAAGTCCTAACCCCCAATGTGACTTTATTTGGAGGTAGGGCCTAAAATGAGGTGATAAAGATTAAATGAGATCATGAAGGTGGGGCCATTCTAAGAAGAAGAAGAGACACCAGATCTCTCTCCACGTAAGGACACAGTAGGAAGTTAGTCATCTACAAGCCAGGAAAAGAGCCCTTACCAGGAACAAAATCAGCCAGCACCTGATCTTAGACTTCCAAGCCTCGAGAACTGTGACAAATATGTTTTTGTTTTTTAAACCACCTAATCTGTGATATTTTGTTACAGCAGCCTGAGCAAACTAATACAATTCCTACTAAATGTAGTTCATGAAGAGAGAGATTTGAAAAGAATTTCTTTTGAAATTTGAAAACAACAAACTTAGAGAGCAGTTGGTGTAGATGGAAAGAGAGTCTCTTAAAACAGATGAAGAGAAGAGTGTCAAGAAGGCTTAGAGAGAGCAGATCCTGGAAATCTTCAGCAAATGCACAATTCCTAGAGAGACAGAGCACACTCTGAAGAGTAATATTTATATCCACTGTTTGGAAAAAAAAGCACAGAAAGTAAGAAGAATAGATGAAATGGTAAAAAAAAAAGAATCAAAATTTAGCAATAGACAAGGAATCCTCATGAGAAAAAAATATTCTGTAGAGCAGGAGAAAATTGTAAATATTTCAGTTATCCATTGCTGTATAACAAACTACTTAAAACTTAGTGGTGTGCAATCGCCACCATTCATTGTATTTCATTCTTTTATGGCTCAAAAATTCAGATAGAACTCAGCTGGATGATTCTCCAGCTCCACATGGCTTCTACTGGGGTCACCTAGCAGTTTTCAGCTGGTGGTTTGATGGATCTGGAGACCCAAGAAGGCTTCGCTCACCTGCCTGGCACCCTGTCAGTGATGCCTGGAAGCCTGAACTCCCTGTCAGTGATGCCTGGAAGCCTGAACTCGGCTGAGCCACTTTTCCATTCTACAGAGTCTCGAAGCCTCTTCACACAGCCTGTCCAATATGGCGGTCTCAGTAGAGTTGACCTTCCTATGGTAGCTCAAGGCTCCAAAAGAAAGGAATGAGGAGCCACCAGCTTCTTAAGGCCTAGGTGCTGAATTAGCATAGCTTTATTTCTCCCAGGATCAACCCAGTCACAGAAGTCACCCAGAGGCAAGGCCAGGAGCCATAAATCCCACCTCTCAGAGGCAGGAGAGTCAAGGAATTTGCAGCCATCTTCAATCCGCAGCTGAGATCAAGAATTCCACTGTGAATTATATATTAATAAACAGCCTCTCTAAAGGAACACTACAGGGAGAAATAGGAGAGTCAGAGAGAAGATGGTGAATCAAGAGAAGCATATGACAAATAAGCTGGAAGAAATAGCCCCCACCCCCCAAAAAAGTGGCAGTTAAAACAAAACTATCATGGACCCCAAGGATTAGATATTGCAAAAACACCGTAAGGCAATGTGTCTCCCACCTTAAATGTACACGACTCAGCTTGCACGGGGGGGGGGGGGTAAATGACTGTCATTCAGGTCTGGGGCAGGGCCTGAGGTTCTGCATTTCCAACAAGCTCTGTGCAGATACTTGTTCAGGGATAACACTTTGGAGTTGTGAGGCCAAACGAGATATTGAAGAAAGGAATAAAAATCAACCAAATTACGTGGAAATAAAGGAAGAGTTGTTAAAATTTAGGGATAAAATGAGAGGAGCAGAAGAGGTGAGAGAAACAAATTGAACATATAAATAACGAAAGCAAAACAAAAACTATAACAAATATGGGGAGTTAGAGTCACAGGATATCTGGCTCCCACTAAAGCCAAAAAGATAGTTAACAAAAACTAAAAGGGACAGGGGAGAAAAAGTAACTAGTAAATATCTTGCTTGCTGACTCTAAGATAACTGGAGTCCAAGGGTATTATTTGGGGATCACAACTCAGTGATAGAAATATCAGTACCTACAGCAATACAAATGAAAACATGTAGAAGACTAAATAGGAGATGCACAGACAGGAAGGAAAAGGAAAAAAGCTCACTCTATCCTTCTAAAATCAAAAAACAGTAGAGCTTTTCAACAGGTGCAGACCCAGGTGTGCTGAGATAGTGATAGCCTTAGTCCTAGTGCAGCTGGAGAGCTCGGGGCCCTGGAAGAAACTCCAGCCCGCAACCGGCCAGCCACCTCCAGATGTCTCATCCATTCACCCAGCGGTCACGTGAATAAGACCATCTGCTGGGTGTGCCAGGGTGTGAACCAGGTTGGCAAGCAGGGAATTACAGAACTAAGGATTTTCTATATAGTTATAATGATAACGAGAACCACTGGAATTCAACCAAAACTTTTCTATGTATGAAAAAGTAAGCAGAGAGAGAGAGAGAGAGAGAAAAGAGAGAATGTTTAGTAAATAGAATATTTAGTGAACGTAAACTGTCTATATGAGGACCATAACAAAATGATAGGAGTAACACCAAAAATATCTCTCATACAAATTAATGTACATGAACTTTACCCATTTACTTAAAAAGGAAAATCTTCAGATTGGATTACAAAGCAAAACGTAACTCCAGGCTGTGTGCAGGAGGCACTCCTCAAACAAAGTCATTCCAGAGGCTGAAAACAAAGGGATGAAGAAAGATGTGCTAGGCAAACACGAAAAAGCAAATGCACAAGAGGACATAGGGCTTGATCTTAACGTCAGAAAAGGTAAAGTTCAGACTTCAAAAGTGTCAGACCTGGGGAAAAGGCACGTCACCATGCTAACGGGTGTGCTATGCCATGGGGATAAAATCGTTATTTAATATCTAGGCGGCAATATTCAGAAGTATGCTAGTAGTGGTAGATTTTAATTTGGATCCCTCAGTTCATGATATATGTTAAGCTGATAAAAAATGAGGGGGAAAATCAAAGACCTAATTAATATAATTAATAAAGTAGTTATAATTAATCTATATCAAACTCAGCACCCTGAAAGCAGACACCTTATTCTCAAATGCCTGTGCAACATGCTCATGTATATGAATATATATTGAGCTATAAAGGAAACCCCCAGAATCTCCAAAATATAAAATACCCAAAATATAAACAAATGTTTTCTGATCACTGTGCAATCAACTACAACTTTTTAAAAAATTGGAAACAAGCTGGGCACGGTAGTGCACATCTATAATATCTTGGGAGGCTGAGACAGGAGGATTGCAGATTTAAGGACAGCCTCAGTAATTTAGCAAGACCCTGTTTCTAAACAAAAAATAAAATAGGGCTGGGGGTGTAGCTCAGAGGTAGAATGCCCCTGGGTTCAAACCCCAGTACCCCCAAAAAAATGGAAACAAAAAGCCACTTCTATCTGATCATTTTAAAGTCCCTGTTAATTAATCCTTGGGCAAAAAAAAAGTAAAAAAAAATCAACCTGGAGAATTTTTAGAAAACAATGATAATGGAAATATTATATTTCAAAATCTATGCTAAATAGGTCAAATGGGGCTCAGAGAAAAATTGCTAGCCTTTATTACATTAGTTAAAAAATTAAAAAGATAGATTTAGAATCTGACTCAAACTGTTAGAAAAAATAATCATAAAATAAGCTAAAGGAAAAAATAAGTAAGCAATTAAAAATATAAGAAGAAATTAATGTGTCCAAAAACAATAAAAAGAACATAGTATTAACAAATATAGAAGCTGATAAGATAAATATTAAAGAAATATTTTTTAAAATAAGACAAATTACTAGCTGGCCTAATAAAGATAAAAAGTAAGAGGTCATAGAATGGAAACAAACAGCAAAACAAGGGAAATTAAAAGAATCTTTTAAAATACTCAGTTCTTTGAAAGTCAATTTGAAAAACTGGCTGGATTAAATAGTGGGCTTTTAGGAAAATATAATTTACCCAAAAGTGCTCAAAAAGAGACAGAAAAATCTACACTAACTGACCTCAACAGAAGAAAAGGGAAGACTGTCAAAGCTCCTCGTGGATGCTTCCCCCCTCCATCACCTCCACTAGCGGGAGAGCACTGGGGCAGGAGCATCGCCCGGGAATCAGCCGGCTTCAGAGAAGAGCCACTCCCGCGCAGCTGAGGCCATTCCAAAGCCCAGCGCAAGTGCCAGATTCTGCACAAAACGGGAGTGTGGCAGCAAAGCCGCCCCGTCAATGATTCTCCACGCACGAAATAATGGCAAGTCCATCTCATGTATGATATCGAAGAAAGAAAATCTTCCGCACAATCTTAGAAGAATAATACTTTAGCCGGGCATGGTGGCACACGCTTGTAATCCCAGTACTTGGGATGCGGAGACCGTAGGATCCGGGTTCGCGGCCAGCCTCAGCTACTTAGTAGAGACCCTCCGCAACTTCGTGAGACCCAGTTTCAAAATAAAGTATAAAAAATAGGCTGGGGATGTAGCTCAGAGGTAGAAAGCCCCTGGGTTCAATCCCCGGTACCGCAAAAAAAAAAAAAAAAGTATAAAAGATAGGGCCGGGGATGTAGTTCAGAGGTAGAAATCCCCCTGGGTTCAATCCCAGGTACTGCAAAAAAAAAAAAAAAAGAAGAAGAATACTTTGATATGAAGCAAGTTCTACTCAAGAAATGCAAGTGTAGTTCAATATTAGGAAACTCATCAATATCACTCATTATGTTAATATAGCAGCAATGGCATTATGATATAATTCATTACTATAACAGTTCTGTGGAGAAAATCTGATAATTATCATATTCAACAAAATTTAGGAACTATTTTTAATAAAAATAATAAAATTAAAATATATAGATAATTTCATTTTTTGTGTGTGTGTGGTACTGGGGATTGAACCCAGGGGCATTCTACCTCCAAGCTCCACCCCCAGCCCGATTTTTTATTCTTTATTTTGAAACAGGGTCTCACTAAGTTGTGGAGGGCCTCACTAAGTAGCTGAGGCTGGCCACGAACCTGGATCCTCCAGTGTCAGCCTCCCAAGTACTGGGATTACAAGCATGTACCACCACGCCTGGTTTAGATAATTTCTTAACATGATAAAATGTACCTAGTTCAGCTTAAAACAACCATCACACTTAAACAAGAAAACACTGAACACATTTGTTTGCAATCTTGGCTGCACTGAAATCGCTTAGGAAGTACCGACTCCTGGGTCCTGTCTCCCAGAGATTCTGATCAGTCAGTATGGGTTGAGACCAGGATATTGGGATTTTTTTAAGCTCCTAGATCTTTCTACTGTTCAGCCAAAGTTGAGAACCACTGTACTAAAGTCATCCCTTCATATTCAGAAACAAAATGCCTTCTGTTAGCACCATTATTTAAAATTGGATATGCATGTGTCACTATAGTATTTTGACTTTAATTCTTTGGGAAAGATACTACAATTCTTTGGGAAAGATACTGAAGAGTGGTGTAGCTGGGTCATATGGTGGTGTGCTCTGTGCATAAAGCAACTAACCAATGGAACAGAAAACTACATATACTACAAATGTAGTATACGATAAATGTGGTGTCTCAGTGGGAGAAAAGATGGACTATTGAATAAATGATATTTGGAAAACTGGGTGTTTACCTGGAGAAAAATTAAGTTTTATCTATACCTCAGACTATACACCAGGACAAATTCTAAATATATCAATTATTTAAATATAAACAATGAGCTTGGCATGGTGGTGCATGCTTGTAATCCCACTGATGAGGTTAAAGCCCTGATTTAATTATTTCACCTCTGAATATTTATGCATTGCCCAAACATGAGCTTTTCTGGGGTTCATTCCATATCCAAACCATAACACTTGGCATTGTGTGAATTAGTGCTTTATTTTCTTAAATGGAAGTTTCTCCATAGGGCAATTTTGAACCAACTATGAAAAGAAAGGACTAGATAAGAAAGTCTTAATATTTATATTACCATGAAATAAAAGAAATGAAGGAAATATGTCTGTATAGATGGAGCTGGAGGATGGCTCGCGATTATATAAAATATGTCAACATAAAACATAGGACCAATTCTATGACATATAGCCACTGGTAGAGACTTCCTCAATAAGACTCTCAAAGCTCATGAAGTAAACCCAAGAATCAATAAATGGGATGGTATTTAAGAAGTTTCTGCACAACAAAAGAAATGATCAAAAGTCTAAAGAGAGAGTCCACAGAATGGGAGGGCATCTTTGCCAGCTACTCCTGTGATAGAGGACTAACATCTAGAATATATAAAGAACTCCAAAAACTTAACATCCAAAAAAACAAACAATCCAATAAAAAATGACAAATGAGCTGAAGAGATACCTCTCAAAAGAAGAAATACAAATGGCTAACAAATTTAAGAAGAAATGTTCAATATCACTAGAAATCAGGGAGATGCAAATCAAAACTACACTGAGACTCCAACTAACTCTGGTTAGAATGGCAATCATCAAGAAAAAAAACAATAATAAATGCAGGTAAGAATGTGGGTAAATAGGAACCCTTAAACACTGTTGGTGGGATTGTAAATTAATACAACCACCATTGAGATCAGTATAGAGGTTCCTCGAAAGACTAAAAATGGAACCACCATATGACCCAGCTACATCACTCTTCAGTATCTTTCCCAAAGAATTAAAGTCAAAATACTAGCGTGACACGTGCATATCCATGTTTACAGCAGCACAATTCACAATAGCCAAATTATGATACCAACCTAGGTGTCTGTCAACAGATAAATGGATAAAGAAAATGTAGTATATACACACAATGGAGTTTTACTCAGTCACAAAGAGGAACAAAATTATGTCATTTGCAGGAAAATGGATGGAACTAGAGAATATTATGTTAAGTGAGATCAGCCAGTCTCAAAACGTCAAGGGCCAAATGTTTTCTCTCATATGATGAAGCTAGAGAGAAAACAGGAAACAAAAGGAACTTCAGATAATTGAAGAAAGAGACCAGTAGAGTAGTGGAAGGGGACTGGAGGTGGGAAGTGGGGAGTGGAAAATGAAGATTGAGGATGGAAACAGTTCAGAAAATGTTATGTCCATACACAATGTTATAACTAACGATCTCACTAATTTGAACAGGGAGGGAGGGAGAGTGTGGGGTAGGATGTGGAAGGAAATACACCAAGCGACGTGTGCATGTATGCTTATATCATTTTGAATCTCACTATGATGGATAATTACAATGCACCAATAAAAGTATATTTTAAAAAGAAAATATATACTGTCAGGGCTAAATGGTCGGCAGTGAACCACTGCTAGCCTTAGAGGAAGAGGAAGGACCACCGGGTCAAGGCTGATGCCAGGAGGGGGCGCTGTGAGCCTGGAGCAGCTTGGTTGCTGCTTTTAGGGGAAAATTAAACCAGTTTCAATAGCAGGAAGGAAGAGCCGGCAGTGTTCGGTGATTTGTACTACTTAGGTCAGGGTCTAATCCTCAAAGGTATATTCATTGGCACTAATAATATAAAATTACGTGTGATACACATTACATTTCTTTAATAACAGAGCTTAGCAGGGGAATAAGTATGTATTCTACATAAGAGAGAAAAGAGAAAATCTCACCAGTCAAAACAAATCACGGCTCGATTTTAATTGCCTTGCCTCCTACCACGCTGACAGGGAAGGCAGAAGGCAGTGCGTGGCTGTCAAATTATGCCAGCAACTGCCTGATTTTTGTCATAAAAGACAGATTATTTATTAAATGTGCAATTCAATTATTCAAAGTTCAATATACCTGCTATAGAACTCAATAAAGGTTGGTTGACAATCATGATTTTCTGTGTTTCAGATTTGGAATTTGGGGCTGTCTTAAAATAAACCATTTAAAGTATAGGATTTTTTTCATTTCATCATGATCTTTTGCTTCTTTATTTAATCTTTTATTTAACCACAGTCCCTTGATTTTAAGCAATGGTTATTTTGTGCATTTGTTCAAGCTTCATTAATATTTTGAGAATATCATATTTTTATTTGTTTACCTGAATCAAGTAAATAAATTGTACTCTCTTTCATATACATAATATGTATATATACATATATAATATATATCCCCTAAATATATATCCCATATATATATATATCCTCAATTCAAAAGGTATATCTTCAATATATATAAATATATCATAGTCTTGTTTATTTACCTGAATCGAGTAAATAAATTTTACTTTCCCATATATATATAATATATATAATATATATGTATACACATATACATATCCTCAATTCAAAAGATATATCCTCAATATATATACATATATTGTATTTTTATTTATTTACCTGATCAGGTAAATAAATTTTATATATCCTTAATTCAAAAGGTATTTCTTAATATATATACATATATCTCTTCAATTCCAAATGTTGACATAGTCTCCAAAGATATACCACAGATCATTGAGTCAGGATTTTAAATGAAAATAAAGGTGGTTTGAGCAGCTTAGGATAATTACAGATCTACATTTATCCTACAATATGTTAATGGGCAACTGATTAAGTTGCAGACATCCTAGGAGTCCCCAGTATTATTTATATAGGAACCTGCGTGAATTACAACTCCAGCTATTCTCTTCCAACATAATGTTTCTCTATGCGTGGTTCTTGTATAAGCGAAGCACACTTGGTCATTTCGTGGTTTATGTATCTTCTAGATTTATCCCTTGTCACTCTACAATTAGGTTGCAGTAAAACTGATATTATATTTGCGATGTGTAAATGGTGCCACATACTTTAAGGATACCAGAGGTGTAAATTATTCTGAAGCAATTGAAAACAGAGTCTGGCAGAGAAAGGGGAGGATAGGATTATCTTTGAAATTCCTCACTTGCTATCTCTGACCTTTCCCATGTCAACATTTTGAAGGTATTTTCTCTGATTCCAAAAAGATAAGTAGCTCCAGGAAGACAAGGCTGAT
Organism: Glis glis; assembly: GCA_004027185.1. Lineage (NCBI taxonomy): Eukaryota > Metazoa > Chordata > Mammalia > Rodentia > Gliridae > Glis > Glis glis. The sequence goes on along the minus strand of PVJS01034473.1, from coordinate 4,926 downwards.
GACTTGAGGCCATTCAGAGTAATATAGAGAAACATTTGAAATGTACTCAGAGGTATCAGATTTAAGCATTCATCATTTTCTAGGCTCTATATTAAATATCTAATGAACGCATAGTAAATACTTACGGTGTAATGTCCATAGTATTTGTGGTTTTATAAACATTATCTCAAATCTTTGGGATACTAAGAGGTGGATAATTGGTAGATGGAGAAGCAGACTCAGTTTCCTCCCGAGTGTCACTGTTGTGAAGAGGTGGCAGAGGTAGAAATCCAGACATTTCCCACTCTTAAGCATGAGGTGTTGGCACTCAGACCATGTTGTATGGACTTGGAAGATTACAAGATTGACTCCAAAATGTGGGAAGAGGCTTTCCTTTCTTTTAAAGGAAAGAATAACCCTTCCAGAATGGCCATCGGTCTAATCTAGTTCGCATTTATCTCACGTCTAGATGGTGGCGTTATGGGAAAGCCAGGAGCATGAGATCCCGGTACATTTGTGTTCATAGAGTATTACTTTGAACAAGAGCTTCAGAGCCTCGTTCACCTCGGATTGAGAAAAGCAAAGCGATCAGGGAGATGAAGTGAAATCACACTTGTGGGGTGCGGTCAACATGGTTTCTAGCTTGCCTTCATTTCTACAACAGTTGCCTTGCTGGTTTCTTGGACACTAGGTAATCTCATGTCCCTAGTCTCCACTCGATTTGCATCATCATAAAACTAGCTTTTGTAATAGAAAGACTTTTGACCAGCTGGACGTGGTGGGACATGCCTGTAATCGCAGGACTTGGGAGGGAAAGGGAGGGAGGGAGGGAGGGAAGAAAGGAAGGGGCGGGCCCTTGACCAGTCATTATAAATTGGAGTGATACCTCATTTACCAAGTTGAATAACATGCTACTTGACCTCTGTCCACCACGTGCAGAACTCCTCTGCAGCCAATCAATTCAATTCATGAAGCTGCCCTGAGCCTGGGACCACCATGGGCACCCAAGCAACCCAGGGGACCTGGGATGAGGACAGGGGTGGGAATTAGGGAGTGGAGTCACAGGAGGAGGACGCTTCTGCCTCCATTTAGGATTGTCTAGGTTGCCAGGGGCCGGAATAGTCACACCAATTGGAAAACACATACTAACAAGAGAAAGATTTATTCACTCACTGGATAGAGGCTCAAGGGATGTTGGTAGGATTTGGTTTCTCCTTCCCTGGTCAGCTCTCTGTTGGCACAGATTAAAAAAAGAGGTTCTTTCGCATTGGTGCAAAGTAGCCGTAGCCATCCTATCTGTGTTCTTTCAATTCACTGGAAGTCAAACACCTGTCTCCGCCCTAGCATCCGCAGGTGTCTCATTATATAATTACACATTCCATGCTATAATGATGTTAAGGCTCCAGTTGGGCCTTCTGCACAGCCATCGGCAGCAGGAGGGTCTGTGCAGCCTAGACACTGGGAGATTCCAGACAAGAAAGAGAAGAGCCCTTTCCAACCAACGACTGCAGGTTGGTGCAGCCTCGGGGTAGTGGAAATGAGCCGGCACTAATGGCTTTGCTAATCAGAGACGGTGACCAAGATAAGATCTTAATTTACTATTCCCTAGACCTAGCAGTACTCTATCATATATTCATGAACTCATAATTTCATGGAATCATAGAATTATGGGAAACTAGGGCTAAAAATTACCCTCCTTACCTGATGAAGAAGCAAAGCCCCAGAGAGGAGCAGAGCCTTGCTCATGATCACACACACAGCACGTTGAATCATGATTTCAAAAAATTAATAAATAAATTTGAATTCTATATCCCAGATTTCTTGGAGTAAGAAAGTTATATTTAGTTGTATATCTGTATAATGTTTTCCTAGTCATAACGCTGTGTATCATAATTTTAGAGTAATGCTATGCCAATCCAGAAATACTTCAAGCTGATTTATTAATTTGGAGTTTCCCAGACTCTGCAGGAAATGTAAGTCTGAATCCTAAACCTATACCCAAACTTGGTGGCATAAAATAACAATTACTTGTGTGCTGACAGTCATGAAGGATGAGGGAGCCTTTTTTCCACTTAAAGCTCAGATCCAAATTAACAGGTTTTCTAGTTGTCTCACTTTGATAGGAAAAACTTCTTTTTTCTAGCCTTCCCATGGACCAGGGAGAAGGCATTTTATGGGCCCTCCCTCTCTGCAGTCTTCTCAGCTGTAATTCTCCACCCTGCAGACACCCAAATAGACATTCTTACATAGTACCCATCCGCTCCCTGTCTCCTATTTCCTTTTTAATTTTTGGCCTATCTTATTTTCTTTTGCCCTATTTCAATCTCGAGTGTGATTTTAAGAGGCTGCTTATTATATTTAATTGAAAAGGTGTAGGTATTCTGTATTGGAAGGATTTGTCAGAATTTCGAGTCTGCCCAGAGACAGAATTTATTTATTTTCAGTCTCCTTGTATTAATAAATTACAACCAGAATCAACTGGGCATATTGTGTAATCGAGTGGGTCTTTCCTTTGTAAGGAAAAGTAGAGATACAGAGAGTCATGACTGAATTGCTCGTATTCTCCTGTATTTAGAAAAGCATAGGAGAATGAATATGAATCTTGAAGAATGTTGAGGACCCTTGAAAATGTGTGATTGGTTATTCTGAGAGCCACGGGTAAACTGATCTCCTTCTGGAAGAGTCTCCAAGAAACAAAAGTCCATGAGTTCTACTGGGGTATAACTTATTGGGTATAACTTATTGGGGTGTAACTTTCTGCCCCACCCAACAAAAATGGACCTCATCTATTGCTATATAGCAAAACACTGCCAAAAATCTAGTGGCTGAAAAGAACTAATTGACTCACATTTCTGTGGCCCACAATTTGGGCTCAGCTGGGCAGTTGTGCTGGCTTCAGCTGGAGGCATCAGGGAGCTGCTGTCATCAGGCAGTTGACCCAGGTAGGATGGTCTAAGGTGACCTCTCTCGTGTGACAGAGGGGGTGGTTGTTAGCTGGACCTGGGCTTCCTGGGTTCTTTGAGTTCAGGTGGATTCCAAAACCAGCCAGAGAAAAGCCTCTACTTCCATTGGCCAAAGCAATTCCATTGGCCATACCCAGAGTCAATGTGGGGAGGGAGAGGAATTTCACCAGGGTCCTGATATGGGCAGGTATGATTCTTTGGGAACCATTACTCTAACAACCTACCCCAAGGCTCAAGCGCATAATAGACTTCTTTACTTTGTGGAAGGAGCAAGGGCTTGGTATCAGACACTTGAGGCAAAATCCTGTCTTCACCTAGGTGTGATCTTAGATAAGTGATTTATTCACCAGAATCTCAACTTCATCAGGGAGAAAATGAAAATAACAACTTCACAGAACCATCCTGAAGTTTAAGGTATAGAAAGTACAGGAAGGTCTCTGCCTAAACATGCTTTAATCTGTCCCATTCAAAAAAAAATTTTTTTTGATCCTGACTTTGCCCCAAGATTTCACCCTGTTGTAGCCTCTACCCTTGGATGCCTTGACATTTTTCATGAAAAGAGCATTCTGATTTAAAGATCCAGTATGCCCATTGGAAAAAAAGGAACTCAGATGTCTGTACAGCATTTTCCCTGCTGTCATCCAAAACATCTAGCCACATAACTTAGAGGAAGGAAGATGTATTTGCTCACAGATTTTTGGAGATTTGGGGTTCAGTCCATGTGAGGCCAGGGTCTGTGGATCTCAGGGCACAATGGTGGGAAGCAGAGAGGGGGAGAGAGCCAGGCTCAGCTCTCATATCATGGAGGCTGGGAGCCAGAGCGCCAAGTAAACAAGCAAGGGGATTCAAAGACAAAAGCACAGTCCCCAAGGCCCCTCCCCCAGGGACCCACCTTCTCCAGCCACATACCACCTGCCCAGGTTACCAGTAAATCCATTCACACACTGATGAGATTACAGCCCTCATGACTTAATTACAACAACTATTAACATTAATCATGAGCTCTTCAGGAGACATTCTACATCTAACCAACAACAGCAGACTGCTATAGAGATGGAAGTAGAGGCTCCAGCCCCTTCCCCCTTTTCAATGTGCACTATTATTCTCCTATGTGAGGCTCCAATCCTTACTTCAACTGGGACACACTGAGGGCTAAACCCAGGGGGAGTCTTGCTTTCTTGCATAAGAAACTTCCCTTTGCAAAGGTAGGCTGGAGACAACCATGTTTTAATGCCCATGGTATCCAGCCAAGAAATATTATATGAATTTCTCAGGTTTTATGAGCCAGATTTATCTGTTGATTTCCCAATACCCTAAGGGTCCCAGCTTTAGAAAAAGAAACCCTGTCCCTCTCAACTGGGCTATTTCACCAGTTTCCCCTTAACTCCCCTCCTTGTCTCTACTTTGTCCCTCTCTAGTCTATCTTCTACTCTGGCCATCAGAGTGAGATCGTTCTAAAACCATGATCAGCTGGGCATGGTGGTGACGCCTGTCATCCCAGTTCTTAGGAGGTTGAGACAGGAGGATCGAAGGTTCACTGCTAACTTCAGCAAATTATAGCGAGGCCCTCCACAACTTAGTGAGACCCTGTTTCAAAATAAAAAAAAGATAAAATAGAGCTGGGGGTGTAGATCAGAGGTAGAATGCCCCTGGGTTCAATCCCCAGTACCAAAAATGAATGAATGAATGAATGAATGAGTAAAACCATGATCATCTAAAGCCTGATCCTGTCACTCCCCTACTTGAGGGTTTTTAAGGCTATTCATTGTCTACAAGAAAGCACAGCCGGAGGAGGGAAGATGGCGGCAGAGTAAGGACACCGAGAGGAGCCTGTCTCTAAATTCTCTCGGGTGCTCCAAACGGAACAGCCATACAAATCCCACACGACTTCCGTGGGGGATAGCAACTAAAGATAGTAACATTTAAGAATACATAGAAGCCCACTGATTAATACACAGACAGAAAAAGGGAGGCGAACAACCAG
>PVJS01034472.1:5399-20399 GCA_004027185.1 Glis glis | reverse complement strand
TGAGACAGGAAACTGGAAAGGGAGACAGGCAGGCAGAGAGAGAAACAGGAAGATGAAGAGGAGATAGGAAACCAAAGAGGGAGACCGGAAGTCAGAGAGGAGCCAGGAAGCTGGAGATAGAGACAGGAAACCATAGAGGGAAACAGGATGCTGGAGAAGGAGAGGAGACAGGGAAGTGGATAGAGAGACAGGAAGATGAAGATGGAAATAGGAAACCATAGAGTGAGACAGGAAGCAGGAAGCCAGAGAGGAAGATAGGAAGATGAAGACATAGACAGGAAGCCTTAGAGGGAGACAGGAAGTCAGAGAGAGGAAGATGAAGAGGGAGACAGGAAGCCATTGAGGGATCCAGTAAGCCAGAGAGGGAAACAGGAAGCCAGAGGGGGACACAGGAAGCCATGGAGGGAAAATGAGACAGGAAATTAGAGAGGGAGACAGGAAGCCAGAGAGAGAGAGAGAAAGAGAGTGAGAGAGAGAGAGGGAGGAAAATAAGAGGGAGATAGGAAACTGGAAAGGGAGACAGGAAACAGGAAGCCAGAGAGAGAGAGAGAGTGAAGGAAAAAGAATTAGAAGAGGAAGAAGAAGAGGAAGAGGAGGAGGAGGAGGAGGAGGAGGAGGAGGAGGAGGAGGACAGGAAACCATAGAGGGAGATAGGAAGCCATAGATGAAGATAAGAATCCAGAGAGGGAGACAGGAAGCTGGAGAGGAGCCAGGAAGCCAGAGAGGGAGACAGGAAGTCAGACAGGAAGCTGGAGACAGAGAGAGGGAGACAGGAAGCCAAGAGAGGGAGAGAGAGAGAGAGAGAGAGAGAGAGAGAGAGAGAACCATATAGGGAAATAGGAAGCTGGAGATGGAAACAGGAAACTGGAGAGAGAGACAGGAATCCAGAGAGGCCAACAGGAAGCCAGAGAGCAAAACAAAAAGCCAGAGAGTGAGAATAAGATGGGAAGGCAGAAAATACACCAGGAAGCCATAGAGTAAGAGCGAGACAGGAAGCCAGAGAGGAAGACAGGAAGCCAGAGAGGGAGACAGGAAATGAGAGACAGGAAGCCAGAGAGTGAGATAAGACAGGGAGCCAGAGAAAGGGAGACAAGAAGCCAGACATGTTACAGTGGAAGCAGCGTTGTGGGCTCGTTTCCTCGATTCAAAGAGCTATGTTGAATCGGGAAATTAAAAACTAATAGCTCACTTGCAGCTTAAGCAAATCTTTATTACAAAGTCAGTAGGAAATAGAAATGGAAGAGAAGTAAAGCAACATGCCTGGAAGACACATTGGAGAGCCCCAAAATGGAACTCTTTCCCCTCTCAGACCCCAGCCCTTAAATGCAGTTTTCTTATTGGTTCTTATCTGCATTACCAAAACAACAGGCTAGTAACTTATTTCTTAGGCAGGTGGTGCCTTCTTGTCTCCAGACAGTGCACTCACTAAGTACAGGGGTTAATTATCATTTTCTACCTCTGTTGTACCAGGCTGTATTGGTTGCCCATCAATTATGGGTGCTTTGAAGTAACACATGGAGTTTACATTTCACACACCAAGGCAGGGTCACAAAGAAGAGGAGGGAAACAGAGGCACTAATTGCAGCCAGTGCAGCTGTGTGTAATCTTTAAGAGCAAGGCATGAGGCTCTTGCTACCTTTATGGCTTTAAAATGTGCCAGGCAGAGTCACTATGACCTTAGGGATTTTAGTTGCTTCTATATATTTTTAAGACTAAAGGCTTTTATTGCGTCTATATTCTTCCTATAGGTTAACATCAGGCAAAGGAGAGGGGAGGGGGAGTTCTGAAGTGTAACAGGCAAAGCTGTATTTCTCCCTGCCTGAATGCCTGCGTAGCATCCAGGCTCTGACTGCCTTTTACATTTTTATTGGAAATCAATACCGGAGCAATTTTCCAATACTGGCACAAGACAGACAGAGACAAACAGACAGGAAGATAGAGAGTGAGAGGGAGCTAGGGAGCCAGAGAGAGGAAGTCTGAGAGGGATAGTGAGATAGGAAGTTTAAGAGGGAGACAAGAAACCTTGGAGGGAGACAGGAAGCCAGAAAGCAAGACAGGAAGCCAGAGAGTGAGAGATAGACAGGAAGCCAGAGAGTGAGAGATAGATAGGAAGCCAGAGAGTGAGAGATAGATAGGAAGCCAAAGAGTGAGAGGGAGACAGGAAGCCAAAGAGTGAGAGGGAGACAGGAAGCCAGAGAAGGAGAGAGAGACAGGAAGATGAAGAGTGAGACAAGAAGCTGGAGAGGCCGGGTGTGGTGGCGCACGCTTGTAATCCCAGTACTTGGAAGGCTGACACCGGAGGATCCGGGTTCACGGCCAGCCTCAGCTACTTAGTGAGGCCCTTCGCAACTTCGTGAGACCCAGTTTCAAAATAAAGGATAAAAAATAGGGCCTGGGGTGTAGCTTGGAGGTAGAATGCCCCTGGGTTCAATCCAGTACAGCAAAAACAAAAACAAAAAAATATATATTTTTTTAATCAATAACTTCTTTTTTCACCTTAAAGAACAATAACTGTTGGCAAGGATGTGGAGAAATTGGAACTCTCATACATTGCTGAAAGGAATGTCAAATGGTATAGCCACTGTAGAAATAGTATGGCAATTCTTCAAGAAGTTAAACAGAATTTCCATATGACCTAGCACTTCTTCTCCTAAAGCATATACCCAAGAGGCTTGAAAACATAACTTCCTACAAAAACTTGTGCACAGTCGGGCATGGTGGTGCAAGGTTGTAATCCCAGTACTTGGGAGGTTGAGACAGAAGGATCACAGGTTCGAGGATAGCCTTACCAAGTAGTGAGATTCGCATCAACCTGGTGAGACCTTGTTTCAAAATAAAAATAAAATAAGGATGGGGGTGTAGCTCAGAGGTAAATGCCCCTGGGTTCAATCCCCAGTACCAGAAAAAAAAAAAACCTTGTGCACAAATGTTCATGGCATCATTATTCATAATTCAGAAGAGCTAAAAATGAAATAACTCCAATATCCATCAACAAATAAGTGGGCAAACAAAATGTGATATATCCATACAATGAATTCAGTCATAAAAAGGGGTGAAATGTTGATACATCTATAATGCAAATAAACCTTGAAAACATATGTTAAATGAAAGAAGCCAGATACAAAAGGCTACATATAATATAATTCCATTTGTATGAAATTTACAGAATAAACAAAAACATATGGACAGTAGTTCCCAGGGGATGAAGGTAAAAGGAATTGGGAGGAATGAAGTTTCATTTTGGGAGTGATGGAAATGTTCTGGAATTAAGAAAATCACAATTGCTGTACACCATTGTGAATATACATTTTTAAAACCACTCAATTGTATACTTTGAAATATTTAAAATTGTGAATTTTATGTTAGTGACGTACCTTAATGAAAAAAATAACTTGAAGGTTAAAAAATAAAACAAGAAAAACAGTATCTAATCTAATATTATGAAACATGATAAATGCTACATAAATATTTGCTGAATAAATAAATCCTAAGGGAGTAAATCATCACCATGGGGGGAAGTTTTTATTCTTAAGAGTTGCTACATTTGGTACTGCCACAGAAATCCTGGATTTTGTGCATATTTATGTGTCACTGACTTACGCATTTTATTCTGACTATGATGGAAAAAAGGAAGGAAGACAAATGCTAGATATATTTCAGAGGTTCTAATCTATTCCCAATAAAGGAGAGGAGAATCAGCTATTGGAATTGCCTGAAGTAGTTCCACTGTATACCTGACAATCTTAAAAATAAAATCTCCCCCTGTCATTGTCATATATATTCATGGTGATTTGGAAGACTTATATTTTTCTTTTTGTTTCAGATGTCAAGACCCTTCTGAGTACGTTCTGGTCTTGAACTATATTTCTCAATTTAAAGAAAGAAATATGGACAATGTTAGGGTATTAAATATAACAGTAATAATGTTCATCATTTTACTGATAATATATACCTAATAACTTTAAATATATAAAGTTAAATTTCATGCTGAGAATATTTTATGCTGCCTTTCTGCTCTGTGCTACCTAGGAAGGCTAGATGCAGGCAGGACCAGTGCTGCTCTAAGCTCATACTAAATTAACTCTTTTCAGAGGACTCAGCAACTGCCCCACTGGTGAGATACAAGAAAGAGGTCTTCTTAGATTTTTTAAGCAGTTTGAATGTGTACTTGACATGGCTGGAAGTTTTGAATTCAGACAGGTGCCTCCTTTCCTTGTTAGATAATTCTTCTGCTTACTTGTTCTTAGGTTTGCTTTTGTTTTGTTTTAATGGTACTGGAGATGAAGTCCAGGGCCTCCCACATGCTAGGCAAGCACTCTACCACGGAGCTACATCCCCAGCCCTTTTTATTTTATTTTGAAACAGTATCTCCCTAAGTTACCCAGGCTGGCCTTGAACTTGTGATCCTCTTCAGGAACTGCCTCAGTCTCCTGAGTAGTTGGAATTATAGGCATGCACAGGGCAGAATGGGAAGTAAACAACACACCTACTCTCTTTTTAATGTCACTACCCAGAAGTTGCACACACTTCTGCTAATCACAGCCATGGGAAGGAGTTTGGGTTTCAAGAGTGAGGCGGAGCCTTTGGAGAGTTAGATGTGAAGAGTTGCATGGTCTGACTCACTGTGGCTATTGTATAGAGATCAGACATTTATTAAACTCCTGCTGTTTCTCAGGACCTGTGCCATACAACACACAGAGATTAGTTGCTTAATTTTACAAAAATTGATTATTAATAATTATAACAACAGGAATTGTTTTTCAGATGAGATACTTAGGCTCAGGGAAGCTATGTAACTGCTAAAGGTCATACAATTCAGAAACAATGTAATATAGGTGTGGCAGACAGATCATCCCTAATTCCTGATATTTACATCTTTCTATAATTTCCTCCCTTGAATGTAGATGGGACCTGTGACTTGCTTCTAACTAACAGAATATGGCAAGACTGATAGGATATTGCTCCTCTCCTAACATCACATAAGATTCTGTCTTTCAAGCCAGGCGAGGTGGTGCATGTTTGTAATCCAAGCACTTGAGAGATTAAGACTGGAGGATTGCAGATTCAAGGAAAGCCTCAGCAATGTAGCAAGACTCCCAGCAACCTAGCAAGAACCTGTTTCAAAAACAAAACATAAAAAGGGCAAAAAGGGCTGAGGTGGGGAGTAACTCAGAGGTAGAATGTCCCTGAGTTAAAATTCCAGTACCACATGCACACAAAAAAGATTCTGCCATTCTTATGAGCTTGCTTAGAGTCTCTTTTTGTTCTGGCTTTAAAGATGGCAAGCCACCATAAATCCTATAGCTGCAAGAAACTGAATGCTACCAAATTGAGAGGGGAAGCAAACTCTTTCCTCGTAGAGCCTCCAGATAAAAACCTAATCCTGGCTGACACCTAGATTACAACCTTTCAAGACCCTGAAACACAAAACCCAACAAAGCCATGCCTGAACTTCTGACCCACAGAAACTGTGACATACTTAGTATGTGTTTAAGCCACTGCATTTGTGAAAGTTTATTCTACAAGAAAGCTCAAGAAAATTAATACACTAGGTTTCAAACCCAGGTCTGTCTGGGCTCCAAACGCTGCTCCTTCTATACCTGATTACGTTGAACTTATAGAGAAAGATACTAATTTGGGAGTTGATGGGAATTATAGACAATCAGAATGGGAAGAAACTCATAGGTCAAATAGTCCAGCCCCTCTGGGACAAACACATCCCCCTCTCCCAAGGGAATATCTAAGGCTAGCATATTGAGCTAGAAGATAGCAGCCCAAATCCTATTTATATTTAGATGGCTAACAATGAATGATAATAGTTTTTAAAAATTCTTATAATGTTCAGAGAACTTTTGATTGTGATATTCAATCTCTGTTTTGATTGATTTGCTAACAGTAAAAATACTGATAACATTTGAAAAAGTTGGTGTGCTTCTTTCAGAGCCTTCAGAAAGGGAACAGTGTAAAGAACCTGGGTCTTGCTACACAGAAAACCATAAACTATCTCTGTTGTCTGTGGAAGTGAAAGAAGTGAACCACCAACAGGAGCTGGAAAACAGAGCAGGTTTTTTGTTTTTTCTCATGCTGGAAATTGAACCCAGGCCCTTGTACATACTGAGCAAGGGCTATACCATTGAGCTATAGCCCCAGACCTCAGAGCAAAAATTTTAAGGCACTAACTACCAGTCTTGAATCCATTATAAATCATAATTATAAAACATTCGATTTGTAATTATGAAACTTCAAATGTGAACTTGAAGCCTAATATACCAATGTGGAATTGGATTATAAAAAGCTATATGAACAATTCATTCCTGAATTTTTAGGGCCGTCTTAAATTCAAACTTTTATTCAGTGCCTCCATTAGTATACCTGCACTTATCAAACCACATATTCTAAAATTTGATTCAGGCTGGGCGTGGTGGTGCACGCTTGTAATCCCAGTACTTTGGGAGGCAGAGACCAGAGGATCCGGGTTCGCGGCCAACCTCAGCACGCATGTGTGCGCGATCTCTCTCTCTCTCTCTCTCTCTCTCTCTCTCTCTACCTAGCGAGGCCCTCCACAACTTCGTGAGACCCAGTTTCAAAAATAAAGCATAAAAAAATAGGGCCAGGGGTATAGCACGGAGGTAGAACGCCCCTGCGTTCAATCCCCAGTACTGCAAAAAAAAAATTAAAAAATTAAATAAAATTTGATTCAGACCCATATAGTACAACTCTTTCACCACTTTAACAATACTTACTTAAAAAGGATATCATCGACTTATTAAAAGTCAAGAGGTATCCGAATAACCATCAATTAATGAATGGATTAGCAAAGTGTGGTGTAGTATAGAATAGTATTCAGCAATAAATATGAATAGTGCACTGATACATGCTGCATCATGGACAGACCTTGAAAACATGCTAGCTGGGCGTGGTGGTGCACACTTGTAATCCAAGGACTTGGGAGGCTGAGAGAGAAGGATCACAGGTTCAAGGCCAGCCTCAGCTACTTGGTGAGGCCCTCCTCAACTTAGTGAGACTCTGTTTCAAAATAAAGAATAAAGCCAGACATGGTGTCGCACACTTGTAATCCCAGTACTTGGGAGGCTGAGACCAGAGGATCCAGGTTCGCAGCCAGCCTCGGCTACTTAGTGAGGCCCTCTGCAACTTAGTGAGACCTTGTTTCAAAATAAGAATAAAAAATAGGGCTGGGGGTGTAGTTCCGAGGTAAAATGCCCCTGGGTTCAGTCCCCAGTACCGCAAATAAATAAATAAAGAAAGAATGAATGAAAAATAGGGCTAGGGGTTTAGCTTGGAGGTAGAATGCCCCTGGGTTCAATTCCCAGTATGCAAAAAAAAAAAAAAGAAAGAAAGAAAGAAAGAAAGAAAGAAAGAAAGAAAACATCATGCTAAGTGAAAGAAGCCATCTGAGAGGTTCCAAGATGACAACTAAGGGAGATACCACGTTACACTCTTTCTGAGACTTGGATCTCAATCGCCGTGAAAGCAACTTCTAGACAGGAGAAGAAAAGCAACAAATGAACTAAACAATGAAAAACTTGAAACATGACAGAAACAAAGAAGACAAAACAGAGGAAAGTAAAAAGCTCCAAGCACCTTACCTAAGGAACGGAGGTGGTGCCATCTTGACTGGACCGCACCAGCCACTACCGGCATTGCGGCTTCCACACGCCGCCAGCAGAGAAGCCAGAGACCTATTGTAAGTTCAACTGCAGATCAGCAGAGACAAAAGCAAGCAGTGGCTCACTCCACACTCAAAAGAGACCAAATGGCAGCGGCAACAGCGGCTGCAGCGGCACCATCTTGGCAGGACTTTACTGGCAGCTACCAGCATTGTGGCTTCCACACAAGACCAACGGAGATGCCAGCAACCTGTTGTGAATCCAGCAGCTGCAGAATAGCAGCAGTTAAGGTGAGCACCAACTCGCTCCACGCGCAACACACACCCGAACTGCTGTGTCGGCAGAAGCGGCAGCGGTGCCATCATGGTCAGACCTTGCCAGTGGCTACCAGCATTGTGGCTTCTGCAGGCCACAAACAAAGAAGCCAGGGACCTGTTGTAAAACCAGCAACTGCAGAGCATCAGCAACAAAAGCGAGCAGCAGTTTGATCCATGCACAGCAGAGTCCCCAGTGCCCAGAGGCCTGACCAGAAACTGTGGCAGTGGCTGAGCCGACCTGCTCCCCCAGAGATTAAGAGCAGTGCTCAACAATACTTTAAGTCAATAAGCTGCCCCAGGGGGACACCACCCAGTGCGGCCACAGGGACTCTCGAGGAGTGGGTGGTGGGAGTGGGGTCTGCTGTGGGATGCGATAGACACATGGATAAGCAGACAGTCCCTGGTGACATTTGGGTGGGACAGACTTGAGCCCACGGGTTGTAGTACCATTATAGAGTCCCTGGAGATCTCCACAGGATGTACAGTTGTGGTATCTGGGGAAAAGTTGGACCAATCCAGCCCTCTCTGTGGAAAATGTGAAGTTCTATGTTTGCACAGAATTGGGTCAAAGTGACATCCGCCGCTTCTGTAGGCAAAGAGAGACACAAGCCTGGGGCCCCCTGCTGGTGACATCTGCCATAGGTGTGGACAGAGATAGACACAGGGACAGCCCAAGTGGAGAATGCGGAGACCCACGTTGCAGTGAGAGGGGCAATAGCAGCACTGGTCGCCTGCACAGTTAGTGAGAGGCACCAGGCAAGGGTCCCAATCACTGAAGGAAACCAAGAATTGGGCCTGCAAATGGACATTATACCGAGCAAGTGAGAATAACTACTCAGTAAAGGCTATTCACCTTTAAGGCTCACCTAGTAGCAACTATTGACCTCCAGAATAAGAAACTATAAAGGGAGAGAGATTAGACATAGGAAACCTACAGAGTGAGAGAGAGAGAGAGAGAGAGAGATACCCAAAGCAACAAAGGTATTAACATAAGAAACCTGAAATCATGAAAAGGAAGAATAGCAAAGAAACAATGAGCTCCCACACTCCCACAACAACAGAACCAACCAACAGAAGTGCAAAGATTGCCAGAAGGACAATTCAGAACTTTAATAGTAGAAATGATACAGGATTTCCAAAAAGAATTCAGAGAGCCTGAAAGGAATGAAGGATCAAATAAACAAAGAATCTGACACCCTGAACAGGAATCAAAAAGAAGCTCTGAAGGAAGTGAAGGATGCAATAACTGAAGGCATTGATACAGACCATCAACAATAGACTAGACCACATGGAAAACAGAATCTCACTCTTAGAAGATGACCTCTCCAAAAATGAACGCATAGTATATAAATTAGAAATAACAATTAGATAGCATGAATTGGACATTGAAGAGATATCAGCCAATCTTAAAAGAGCAAACCTAAGGATAAGAAGCATAGAAGAGGGAATGGAAGCTGAAACCAAAGGAATCAATAATCTATTCAGAGAAGTAATATTAGAAAATCTTCCAAACATAGAAAGAGAGGTCGACACACAGGTACAGGAAACATAGGACCCCTAGTAGACAAGATCAGAGAAGAGCTTCACCATGCCACATAATAATCAATTTGACTAATGTAGAGGCCAAGGAGAGAATCTTAAAGGCAGGGAGAGTAAAAGAAGAAATAATATTCAGAAGCAAAGCAATAAGAATCACTCCCGACCTTCCGACATTAAATCACACATAGATCTCAATACAATAATATTGGGAGACTTCAACACCCCTCTCACACAACTAAATCGATCTTTAAGACAAAAGGAACACCATAAACCAAACAGACCTACTAGACACATACAGAATATTCCACCCAACTACAGCTGAATTCACATTTTTTTTCAGCTACTCATGGAACCTTCTCTAAAATAGACCATATCCTAGGCCACAAAGTGAGTACAAGCAAGTTCAAAAAATGTGACATAATCCCCTGTGTCTTTTCAGACCATAATGAAATGAAACTAGAAATCAACTATAAGAAGACCCAAGAAACCTCATAAACACATGGAAACTGAACACCAAACTGCTGAATGAGGAATGGGTTAGAGAAGAAATAAGGGGAAAAATTAAGAAATTCCTAGAAACAAATGAAAACAGAGACACAACATATCAAAATATCTGGGACACCCCAAAGGCAGTATTAAAAGGAAAATTCACAGCACTGAGTGCCCACATAAGAACAGAAAATCACCAAATAAATAACCTAATGACACACCTCAAAGCCTTTGAAAAACAGGAACAGTCTAACCTCAAAACTAGTAGAAGACAGGAAATTATTAAAATCAGAGCAGAAATCAATGAAGTAGAAAATAAAAAATACAAAAAAATCAATAAAACCAAAAGCTGGTTCCTTGAAAAAATAAACAAGATAGATAAACCACTAGCCAACCTAAACAAAACAAAGAGAGAATCAACCCAAATTACTAAAATAAGAGATAAAAAGGTGATATTACCACCGACAGCACAGAAATCCAGAGGATTATCAGAAACTACTTTGAAAAACTATACTCAAACAAAATGGAAAACCTAGAAGAAATTGACAAATTTCTAGACACGTACAACCTTCATAAGTTGAATCAAAAGATATAGAAAATTTAAATCGACCAATAGTAGTCAAAGAGATTGAAGCAGCAATAAAGAGCCTACCATCAAAGAAAAGCCCAGGTCCAGATGGTCTCCCAGGTGAATTTTATAAAACATTTATAGAAGAACTAATCCCAATACTCCTCAATCTATTCTGTGAAATAGAAAGAAATAAGACTCTCCCAAATACATTCTATGAAGCCAACATTACATTAATACCAAAACCAAATAAAGATAGCTCAAGAAAAGAAAACTATAGACTATATCATTGATTAACTTAGACACAAAACTTCTAAACAAAATACAAGCAATGCGCATTCAAAACCACATCACAAAAATCATATACCATGACCAAGTCAGGTTCATCCTAGGGATGCAAGGCTGGTTCAACATACAAAAAACAATCCATATAATCCACCACATAAACAGAACTAAAGACAAAAATCACATGATCATTTCAATAGATGCTGAAAAAGCATTTGACAAAATCCAATATCCATTCATGATAAGAACACTGCAGAGAATCGGAATAGAAGGAATATACCTCCACATCATAAAGGCAATATACGATAGGCCCACAGCCAACATCATGTTGAATGAGGAAAAAACTGTGAGAGTTTCCCTTAAAAACAGAAACAAGACAAAGATGTCCACTGTCACCACTACTTTTCAATATAGTACTAGAGACTCTAGCCAGAGCAATAAGGCAAGAAAAGGAAATCAAAGGAGTACAAATAGGGAAAGAAGAAATGAAACTACCTCTATTTGCAGATGACATGATGTTATACTTAGAAGACCTGACAAACTCAACCAAAAGGCTTATAGAACTGATCAACAAATTCAGCAAAGTGTCTGGTACAAAATCAATCTTAAAAAATCAAAAGCTTTTCTATATGCCAACCATAAATCCATTGAAAATGAAATCCAGAAAACATTTCCACTCACAATATCCCCCAAAACAATAAAATACTTAGGAATAAACCTAACCAAGGATGTAAGAGACCTCTACAAGGACAATTATAAAACATTGAAAAAAGAAATTGAAGATCTTAGAAGATGGAAAGACCTCCCATGCTCTTAGATAGGCAGAATAAATATTATCAAAATGGCCATTCTTCCAAAAGAATTCAATACTCATTAAATTACCAAGGTCATTCTTCACAGACATAGAAAAATCAGTCCTTAAATTCATTTGGAGCCAGGTGTGGTGGCGCACGCTTGTAATCCCAGTACTTGCGAGGCCGAGACTGGAAGATCCAGGTTCGCGGCCAGCCTCAGCTACTTAGTAAGGCCCTCCGCAACTTAGTGAGACTCTGTTTCAAAATAAAGAATAAAAAATAGGGCTGGAGGTATACCCCTGGGTTCAATCCCCGGTACTGCAAAAAAAAATAAATTAATAAATAAAATCATTTGGAACAACAAAAAAACCAGAATAGCCAAAGTAGTTCTCATCAACAAGAACCATGCAGGAGGCATCACAATACCTGACTTCAAACTATACTACAAAGCCATAGTAATAAAAACAGCATGGTATTGTCACAAAAGCAGACACATAGACCAATGGAGTAGAATAGCAGACTCAGAAACAAATCCACACACTTACAGCCAATTGATTTTTGACAAAGGAGCCAAAAACATACTCTGGAAAACACATAGCCTTTTCAACAAATGGTATTGTCCAAACTGGTTAACCACATGCAGAAAAATGGAAATAAACCCCACTTTTTCACCCTGCACAAAAGTCAATTCAAGATGGATCAAAGACCTGGAAATTAGACCAGAGACCTTGCAGCTACTTGAAGAGGGCATAGGTCCAACTCTTCAACACATAGGCACAGGCAAAAACTTCCTCAACAAGACCCCAAACGCACAAGACGTTAAAAAGACAATCAATATGTGGGATTGCATTAAACTGAAGAGCTTTTGTGCAGCAAAGGAAACTATCAAAAACCTCAACAGAGAGCCGACAAAATGGGAGAAGATTTTTGCCAGCTACTCCTCTGATAGAGGACTAATATCTAGAATATACAGAGAACTCAAGAAACTCACCACTAAGTGAGTTTCTTGAACTAAGTAGGAACACAAACAACCCAATCAAAAAATGGGCAAGGGAACTAAATAGGCACTTCACAGAAAAAGAAATACATGTGGCCAATAAGTATATGAAAAAATGTTCAGCATCATTAGCAATCAGTGAGATGCGAATCAAAACTACCCTGAGATTTCACCTAACCCCAATTAGAATGGCAATCATTAAAAACACAGACAATAACAAATGCTGGTGAGGATGCAGAGAAGTAGGAACCCTAATACACTCTTGATGGGATTGCAAATTAGTGCAACCACTTTGGAAAACAGTGTGGAAGATCCTCAGAATATTGGGAATGAACTTACCTTATGACCCAGCAATACCACTTCTAGGTATCTACCCAAAAGAATGGAAACTAAATTACCAGACTAATGCATGCGTATCTATGTTTAGAGCTGCACAATTCACAATTGCCAAACTATGGAACCAGCCAAGATGCCTATCAACAGATGAATGGATTACAAAACTATGGGATATGTACACAATGGAATTTTATGCAACCATGAAAAAGAACAAAATTATGTTATTTGCAGGAAAGGGGTGGAATTAAAGAACATTATGCTTAGTGAGATTAGTCAATCACAAAATGTGAAAAGTTGGATACTCTCCCTAATATGCAGAAGCTAGGTAGAATAGGGCATAGGAGGGACTCCAGACAAAAATGGAGAAAACCTCAGGTGAGCAAAGAAGGAGAACTAACTGAGAGGGATGTGAGGGGGGAAGAAGGAAACACCCTAATGCACGGGACGTACATATGCAAATATACCAAAGTTAACTAATATGCTGAGCGTGAGAAAGAGGGAAAGGGGAGGGAATGGATGTGAGAATTGGGGGAGGGCTAATTGACCGTGGCGTGCATGTATACTTCTACCACCCTGAAACCCATCAAGTTGTATGATTACAATGCACCAATTAAAAAATAATAATAGACAGCCGGGCGTGGTGGCGCACGCTTGTAATCACAGTACTTTGGGAGGCAGAGACCGGAGGATCCGGGTTCGCGGCCAGCCTCAGCTCTCTCTCTCTCTCTCTCTTTCTCTCTCTCTCTCTCTCTCTCTCTATCTCTCACTCTCTCCTTAGTGAGGCCCTCCACATCTTCGTGAGACCCAGTTTCAAAATAAAGTATAAAAAATAGGGCCGGGGGCGTAGCGCGGAGATAGAACGCCCCTGTGTTCAATCCCCGGTACTGCAAAAAAAAAATAATAATAATAATAGAAAAAGAGGGGGGACTGTGGTGGGATGTGGAAAGAAATACATCAAGAGTTGTGTGCATGTATGTTTGTAACACACTGAGCCTCACTATGATGTATAATTGCAGTACACTAATAAAATTATCTTTTTTTTAAAAAAAGAAGCCATCCATAAAAAATCCCCACATATAATATGATTCCATTTACACGAAGTGTCCAAAATAGGCAAATATATATATAGAGAAGTAGATTAGGTGCAGATGGTCATTAAAAAACCCAGACTCATGTTCCAGTATCTCAGCAAATCCAGCAGGAACAAGCCACCTCTTTGCCTACAGCACCAGCAATTCTGGAGTAGGGCTTTCATTGGCCCTGCTTGGGTCACATGCCGATTTCTTTTTTTTTTTTTTCGGAACTGGGGATGAAATCCGGAGCATTCTATCTCTGAGCTACACCCCTAGCCCTATTTTTTACTTTTTATTTTGAAACTGGGTCTCACTAAGTTGCAGCAGGCCTCACTAAGTAGCCGAGGCTGGCCGCGAACCCGGATCCTCCGGTCTCCGCCTCCCAAGTACGGGGATTACAAGTGTGCGCCACCACGCCCAGCTCACATGCCAATTTCTGAACCAGTCACTGTACTCTAGAGTGATGTGGTGCTCTGATGGGCCAGCCCTCGATTGCCAGTGTGGAAAAAATAGTATCAGGGCCCCTCAAACCACAAGAATGAAGCATGAAAGAATGGTGTCTCCACTAAGGAAGGTTAAAGTGCTGTTATGGTAAGAAGAGAGAACGGATGCTAGAGAGGCAAGGACAATAGATGACTGCTTCACCAAACAAACCCACCCAAGGCCTAGCAGTCTCGCCACGTAGAACCTCTTCATGACTTTGTGGAGTTACAACATCACAATAGATGGATGTTTTTAAATTTGATTCAACCTCTTATTTATCTAACACCTACTAGAGTGCAAGAGTCATCTTTGCTAGAAAAGATACAGGATGGGCCGGGCGTGGTGGTGCGCGCTTGTAATCCCAGTACTTTGGGAGGCAGAGACCGGAGGATCCGGGTTCACAGCCAGCCTCAGCACTCTCTCTCTCTCTCCCTCTCTCTCTCTCTTTCTCCCTGTCTCTCTCTCTCTCTCTCTCTCTCTCTCTCTCTACT
>PVJS01034471.1:0-21560 GCA_004027185.1 Glis glis | reverse complement strand
TATTTTTTTTTTTATACTTTATTTTGAAACTGGGTCTCACGAAGTTGCAGAGGGCCTCACCTGGTAGAGAGAGAGAGAGAGACAGGGAGAGAGAGACACACAGTGAGAGAGAGAGAGAGAGAGAGAGAGAGAGAGAGAGCTGAGGCTGGCTGCGAACCCAGATCCTCCCGGACTGGGATTACAAGGGTGCGCCACCATTAACGACTACCAAAGATTTTTTAAGATGGTATCTTAAGCTGCATTTCACTGAAACATATTAATCTGTTATCTAGTTATTCTATAGGAGCTTCACCCTGCACAGAACCTGCTAAGGTGAATAGTCAGTGGGTTTAAACCTATGTAGAGCTATGTAAGAGCATCAGAAACAATATGTGCATATAAGTTGGGGTGTATGTGTGGGAGTCTGAGCGTGTGTGTTTCTGGGTGAGAAAGGGCCCCCTGCAGCAGAAGGAGGAAATGGTGTTTACAGTCAGCATTTAATTCTTACTTCCCGTTTTAATGTTGATTGAACATTCTGGACAAAACAATGTTTAAGTACAGTCTAAATACATTCCGATTTTAACCAGCTTTTATGGAATATTCGTCTATTTCTGGTAGCTAGAAATGTGCTTATACTTTACTCTTCGAAATCAAAGCGTTTAATCCAACAGGGAGAATACATGAACTTTTATTTACAGCCACATTTATGGAGCCTATTAAATCCAGGTCCTCCTCATTACCAATTATTATGAAAGAGGTTAGCCACTTTAGAATGAATCCTCTCCAATGAATTGGGTGGGCACAACTTAGGAATATTATACTAAGCAATCACAGGAAAAAAATAAGAACTTAGTTAATTCTTTGCTGTGTATCTGGTAGGGGTGGGAACATAGAGAGGTGTGTTAGTATCAGGAAAATATTGTTTCATTTAAATTTGGTTCACGCTGTGCATGAGACAGAAATGCTAATTTTCAGATAAGTATGCTCAGCACACCTAAGTCTAAGCAGGAATTTATGCACCCAGCCTTGCCTGCTTGTTTGCTGCTTGCAGGTCAATGATAGTTATTTTTCCAGAGCAGAACAGCCAGGCTCATGTTGGTGATCATCTTGCTTTTAAAAATACCTCTGTGCATGTGCCAAAGACACACTAATAAAGAATTTGATATCAGCCAAATCTCCCATCTGCTGATTTTTAATAATGGCTATCCTTGTGACATCTACAATTAAAGAACGGGATCTTTGCACAGTTTTATATAATTCCTTTTATATAATTCCTTTTGCATTTCGTCCAAGTTGTTGACATTCACATGCAATGCAATCTACTTGGGTGCAAAATTTGGACAATAATCTGCCTCTTTTTCTGTTTGTAATTTGCACATGAAACTTCCATTTTTTTTTCTTCTTACTGATACTCAAATTGTCCAGTCAGGGACAAAAACACCTGTTCTTATCAGTGTGTATTTCCCCAGCTAGATGAACATGGATCTGTTGGGTGAGAAAAATTAAAATAGCATAACAGTTATGTAAAGAGTTTTTGAAGGTCAAATGATCACACAGCATTGCAGGACTATATTCAGTTAAATCTGTGTCTTTTGCAGAAATTGCTGGACACTGGGAATGAAATTAAATGGACAGAGAACTTTCTGACTTGTTTAAAAAAAATCATCACACATTTCCAGATCTTGTCTTGCCCAGTAGTTCCTCTTGCTCATGTAATTTCCTGGTTTTGTGGCTGCCTGGGGTTGCCAATGCTTGGTTTCACAATCACTTCTTACGTAGTGACTGATGGACATTTAAAATTGTAATGATTCTATCGATTTTTACCACCACTCTTTATAGTGAGACTCGAGGGGGAGGGGACCTATCAGTGAGATATGGATCCTTATGATCCACACACAACACGAAGATAGTATGAGGTTAGCTGCTATGGCAGCTGAAAAATATTTAACTGAAAACTGTGACCTGCATTCCAATGGGCCTGGGCCAAAAAGAGGTCAGAGCCCAGAAGCAAACCCAGGGCTCTGTTTCTTCTAGGAAGTTCATGTTCTCACCATTCACTGGGAAAAGGTTTACAAAGAAAAAGCAGGGAGGAGGGGGCATGCACAGGCTTCTATTTTAAGATTCTTCGTTTTTTTTCTCGTCCCTTCCCCTTACATAAACTCCAAATAATTGACTAATTTCAGATGAGTTTTGCTTTCCTGAAAAACAGAAATGGTTTCGTGTGATTCTTTTCTAAGTGCTGGCTAGGTACTTCTAGTATCAGCTGTAAATGTCTCCAGGCTGGGACTTCACTTGGGTCCAAAAGCGATGCTTCTTCTACAGTGGTGGTGAAACAGCTGTCAAGGTATTTTATTACACAATGTGTAGGAGCTCAGAGCATGGTATAGACGCTGCCAACTTCTGTGGGCTTGGACATTTCAGGACACTGATATTCTTAATCGGAGTCAGGTTAGGCAGTCTGAAGTCAGCTAACAAGGTGACTGGCCAAGGACATAGGTCAGAGGACCCGCATGGCCTGTATCAGATCACAGCTCAAGCAGAATGAGTTCCTGGCTAGCTTTCCTGAGAACAATAATGAAACAGGACCACCTTGCACCTGTCCCCAGTCATGCCTGACCTGTGTACAAAGGGGAAAGAGTTCATCTCTCTATTATCTCCGTTCTCCAATTTCCTGTGACAGCAAAACTTCTTGAAATGGAAACGTAAAGGTTTGGATCATGTTGGGAAGAATTGTGACAATGATCCTCTTAGTATATTCTCAGAATATTTGACGCTGGGCAGGTGACTGATCAGACCTCTCCTTGGGGCTTCTTGTTTTCTGCTTTTAGCATCCTTTCACCTGGATCCATTTTCTTCCTTTTCTTTGTTTGTTTTTTTGCAGTACTGGGGATTGAACCCAGGGGCATTCTACCTCCGAGCTACACCCCCAGCCCTATTTTTTTATTCTTTATTTTGAAACAGGGTCTCACTAAGTTGCAGAGGGCCTCACTAAGTAGCTAAGGCTGGCTGCGAATCTGTGATTCTCCTGTCTCAGCCTCCCAAGTACTGGGATTACAAGCGTGCGCCACCATGCTCAGCTTCCAATTTGCCTTTTTAAATGTCCAGTTATTCCCTCAAAGTCTAGGGCAACAGGAATAGCAAGAACAGAACTCAAAAAGGCTAGAAGAAAGTCACTTCTCTTGTTTGTCTTTATTGACAGTATTACCTAACTTCATATAATAAGCTGGAGGCTCTGGTGGACACAGAAACGGCTAGTACTTTGGGTCAATGATGGCTAAATCATAAACTCATTTTCTTTCAGTAAGGAGAATTAAATAACTTTACAAGAAGTGGCGTACTCATGAAGGGAGAAGGTGGGGGGGTGATGTCTCTGTCCATTTCAGGCAGCTGAAATAGCAATGATGTTTGCCTCCTGACAGAGAAGCTGATATCATTGAGTCTTTTTTATGATATTTCACATTTACGTTTTCTAAGCTAATTGCCAATTAGCTTGTCAGTTAGAAGGGAACTAGTAAACAGGAAGGCAAAGTATAGAGATTTTTAATTACATAGTTAATTTTCTATGAAGAATTACCTATTCAATTGAATATTCAACATCTAAAACAATCTTCCTGCCTTATCTTGTCAAATAAGTTAATCAAAGTCAATATGCCACTCCAAATTTTTTTTTAAATTAAAAGAAAGATACACATTTTGATGAAGTGCCACTTCTGGGCAAAAGAAGTTGGCTAGAAGATATTATTTTGATGCTAAAATTTAGGCATGCTCTATTTAATTTGAAAACAGTCAAGCCCACCGGCAAATATTACATCCTATAAGATTACATTCATGTATGACACAATTATAAGACTATGTTAAATAAAATGCTAATATTTGAAAGAAGAAGAGGATACTTGGGAGCAGGGATTGGCAATCCACAGCCCATGGCTTGCTGTATCAGTTTTTGTAATTTTGTAAATAAAATTTAATTGGAAAACAAGGGCAAGTCATTAGCTTAGATATTGCATATGACTGCTTTCATAGCAGGACGACAGAATTGAATGGTAGTGACGGAGACTTATGGCCTGCAAAACTAAACACACTCATTTTCTACCACTTTACAGGAAAAGGTGGCTGACTCCCACGTAGAGTGTTTGAACTGGTAGCGTCATGTGTCTCTACATCTCCTTTTATTCTGTAGGCATGAAGGATGGCCCTGAACTCCTCAGTTTATGCAAGAGGTAGACAGAAGCCCTGGCCATCACCTGCCACTTAGAAGTGAGTTGGCCACACAAGCAGAATCGGTCTATTGTCACAGATGTTATTTCTTCCTGCAGCCAATATTTCACATGGCCATGCTATTGCCCCACAGGGAATTTGCAATCGGGGATATAATTAGTTGCCTATAGAGTAACTCTTTTACAAAGATAAATGACTCCAGTTGCACATTTCAATGAAGACAGGCGCATCATGTGTTCGTGCCAACAGCCTTGTGTGTGAGACACAAGCTGAACATGTTCAGAGGCTCCAGACCCTGCCAGATAATCAGACTCTGATCCAAAACACAAGTCACGTGACCCTGCATTCAGGCTCTCCCTCCACTGCTTGCCCGACACAGCCGTGGCACTCCAAAGCCAGCCAAAGTGAGTGATTGTTGACACAGTTTTCAACGTTTAGATCTACCCAGGGGACTTAATCTTTCTCTACTGTTTTGTCCTGGTGAGTATTATTGAAACTGCCAACCCTTATTATACACATACAATTAAGCAATTACTAAGTCCACCTGCTCTACTCTGAGAATGGCTATTTAAACAACACATTATGAAGCTGTCATTAAAGCTAAACCAATAGCCAGCCCCGAGGTGGATCGGAGATTATTTTAGTACCAGTCGGGGTGACCACAGTTCAGTAGCTAAGCTTTTGTTTTTTTTCATTTTGTTTTGTTTTTAATGGCTTATAAACACTTGCATGGACATTATCAACTGGACTCCTCACAGACACTCTGTGGGGGAAGGGAGAGCCAAGATCGCCTCTGTGGTCACTTCCTGGGAATCTCACTTTCTCACAAGGCTTTGGAGAGAAATTCTAGAGTCCAGAGTCTATAGAGAAAGTTGATGACTCATACAAGCTAGGGACTTTGCTGTTTAGTTTGCAAAATTGTGTGCTTAAGTAATAGCTTGAAATCAGTCACCTAGCTAGGAAGTGGAGATACGGCTCTGGAGTATGCGCACTTAACTTCCTGGGACAACATGGGGACCGCAGGCCTCTACTCTCGGACTTCCACCTACCACCACTCCAGTCCCGTTGCTTGTCATTTCTCACCCTCAGCCTCTCTATTTTCTGTGTTCTTGACTGCTGTTCAGGTCATAATCCTCTCTGCTTTCCAGTCCATTCATCGGGTGTTTCCTTCCATTCCATGTTGCTTTAATATCTCCAACCCATCCCCCATGTCTTGTATTTGACTTCAGGAAATCTTCCATTACTTGGTACCATTCATGGGTCAGGTTCTCCTGTTATGGCTTCGTAACCCTGTATTCTCCCCCCCCATTTTTTTCAGTACAGGAAATTGAACCCAGATATGCATGTGTGATACTACTACTGAGCTATACCCCCAGCCCTTCTTTTAAAAATTTTATTTTGAAATAGGGTCTTGCTAGGTTGCCGAAGCTGGCCTCGAACTTGTGAACCTCCTGCCTCATCTTCCTGATTTCGCTGGGATTATAGGACTGTGCACAGTGCTTGCCCTGCCCACTTAATATTACATTGATTAAATTTTATTGCTTATTTGATCCGTTGTGCATTCATAACACATATATCTCTAGCTTATCATTTTAATTACAGTAGCATAGTGCCTGGCATACAGTGACCACATAATAAATACTTGTTGTATGAATTAATAATCTATCCTTGAAAATCACAAACATGTAATATCATAGAGCAGCATGGGAAAATATAAATCTTGGACCTGTCACTTATTTTCTGTATTGGTTTTGGCCAATTAGTTGTTTTTTCATTTATTTATGGGTGCATCGCAATCATACATCAAACGCTTTTTTTAATCCATACAATAAGTATAATAATTCCCAACTCAATAAAATTGTGGTAAATATAAACAGGCTGTAAAACACTGAGTATATTTAAATGCTCAATAAATGGGAATATTTAGCATTATTAGCTGACTAATTTAATGTCTTATGAAGTGGATGTTATATCAAATGCCTGTGTGTTCAGGGGATGTTGGTATGACCTGGCAAGACATACTCCTTTCCCTGCCGCTTAACTTCAAGACTTGTTTTAGTTTTGAAGTTTGATTTTCTGTCGCGTCCTTTCCACTTTTCTAAAGATCCACTCACTGTGTATCACATTAGATGCCAACTTGGAACTTCCTTTGTTCATCCTCAAATGTCCTATGTTCTGGTGGGCCACTGTTTTAGTTTCCATTTGCTACTGTAACACATTGCCCTGGAATTGACGGTTTAAAACAAATCAGATTTATGTTTTCTGCTTCTGGCAGCCCAGAGTCTGAGAGCGATCTCACTGGGCTTAGTGAGAACCATCCCTACATCTTTTCTAGCTCCCAGATGCCTCTTCTTTACTTGGTACATATTTTTTTCCTCCATCTTCAAAGTCATCAATGGCCAATCAAGACACCACCCCACAATGACACTGACCCTTCTACCTTCTTCTTCCAGATTTAAGGACCCCTGTGATTCCCCTAGGCTTCTCTGGATGTTCCATAGCCATCTTCTTTTCTTGAAGTCATTTATTCAATACCCTTAACGCCATCTGCAACCTTAATTCCCTCTTGCCATATAAGGAGACAAAGTAACAGGTTCCCAGGATTGGGATGTGGGTGTCCTTGGGAGGATGTTGTTCTGCCTAGGAGAACCACCCAGTAACCTACTTTGCTGGCATGAGCTCAGTTAATCCTCTCAGAGGTCCTAAGAGGTAAATACTATTGCTCCCTTTTATGATGAAGGAACAGAAAACTCTGAAAGCTGTGGTTTCTTTCTGCTGCCGATTGGTTATTGAAAGATGAGGGTTCTGGGCCCCTTTCTTCAGCCGGCCATCGAGTCCTGTGTTCTGTGAATGGACCATGAACCATTGTATGCGGGACTCTTCTGCTCCTGTTAACGTCCATCCTTTTCAGACACTGGTCCCAGGGGTGTGTCCAGCTCACTGCGAGATGGATGGGTGTGTACTGACACTCAATGTGTTACCCAAGAAGCACTGGGGTGTGTTCTGCAGCAATGGCCCTGGGAAACCCAAATACTTAAGCCAACTCCCATTTTCAAATAAGAAACACGGGGTTTCCCTTGTATGGATATATGAACAGCAAAATCCATAATTATTAAATGAAGTTTCTAAATTAATTTTTAATTGACAGATAAAATATATATATGTGTGTGTGCACACATAGGTAGGGTGTCCAACGTAATGTTTTTTGTGGCAGCTTTAAAGACTGCAGTGATTTGTATGGATATACAAATGGCAAAATCCATAATTATTAAATGAAGTTTCTAAATTAATTTTAATTGAGAGATAAAATATATATATGTGTGTGTGCACACATAGGTAGGGTGTCCAATGTGATGTTTTTGTGGCATCTTTAAAGACTGCAGTGACAGCTTAGAATATACTCAGGATTACCCTTCAAAGGTGCCTATTTCTTTTTCTTCTTAATGTCAGTGTAATATTGAAACACTCCTCCTATGTACGTGAAATGACTTTGCTCTTATATATTGAATTCTGTTGTAAATGTCATGAGTATAGATCTCAATGTGTTTCAGTCATTCGCGGAGGTGTTTTAAGGCTGTGATTCATGCCTCAAAGGTGAATGTGCTAATAGGATGTATGCCATTAGAGCTCCAGGTATTGGTGAGAAAAAAAAACTCAGAAAAACATTTAAATCAATGTTAGTGAGTCACATCTTCTAAGTAATCCTGTTTAATGACCCCCTGTGCGTTTTTAAGTGTGAAGAAATGCAAGACCATAGTTCTACACCCACAAGGTAATTCTGCAGATTACACGAAGTTTGCAGAATTCCATGTGACCTCACAACATTCCCTGGGGCAGAACTGAAACTTCCTTCTCCCACTCCGATCCATTAAGATTTCTGTTTTAATTCCATTATCAAATGTTTCCTTTCCCATGGTGCAGATACAGTGCTGAAAGCTTTGAAGATAGACTTTGTTTTAGTCCCTACTTCCTGTTACCCTTGTGATTTGGGCGGTAATGAGGTAAGAAGAAGAAAGAGAATCAGCCCTTCAGCTAGTCCAGGGATCTAAAGGCAGGTTCGATCTTTAATCAAGGTAATAAGGCAGGATGATATTTAAATTCTTTCCATTCTGTGTTTTCTTGAATAAAAGAATAAAAAAAAAAAAGAATGTCTCATTGAACTGGAAACCACGCACGCTTTCTTGGGACAAACACAATTCATTCTCACGCAGGTAACGGGTATGGTCATTTCCTGCTTGCTGAGCTTGTAGGGTATCAAAGCTGCTAGGGCTTTGCTAACTGCAGCCATGTAGTAAATCAGTCCCTTCTTTTAATTAGGATAAAGGTGATAATTTTTTTGTGGATTTTTTTCTTTCTTTTAAAGCAACTTAAAAAATACATAATAATGTTTATGACATAAAAGCTGAGTAGAAGCTAGAACACCCCCCCCCTTGCCACATCTGTTGCTGTATGTCACCAAGAGAAGGAACTAAGTACATCACACATAGTACATAGTGATGGAGGAAATTGAGATAGAACATTGTTTGTTTGAGTGGGTCTAAAGTTTTATAAAATATTGGGCAATCCTGAACAGGGCACTTTTTTCATTTTTCTTTCTTTCTTTTTTTTTTTTTTTTTTTTAGTATTGGAGGTTGAACCCCGGGGTTATTCTACCTCTGTGCAACACTCGAGCCCTATTTTATTTTTAATTTTGAAACAGGGACTTGCTAAAGTTGCTGAGAATCTCTCTAAGTTGCTGAAACTGGCCTCAAATCTGTGATCTTCCTGTCTCAGCCTCCCATGTACTTGGGATTATAGACATGGGCCTCCATGATCGGCCAGGACATATCTCAAAATCTTCTATATGAAAGGGAAAAGTGCTTTCCCATATCTTTTCAGGTCAAATATAGGTGATGCTATCATTTTAAAGTTTAGAAAAAATTTTTTAAAATATGTAGTTAAGCCCCGTGTGGTGGCGCCCGCTTGTAATCCCAGTACTTGGGAGACTGAGACCAGAGGATCCGGGTTCGCGGCCAGCCTCAGCTACTTAGTGAGGCCCTCCGCAACTTAGTGAGACCCTGTTTCAGAATAAAGAACAAAAAATAGGGCTGGGGGTGTAGCCTGGAGGTAGAATATCCCTGGGTTCAATCCCCAGTTCCACACACACACACACACACACACACACACACACACACAAAATATATATATATATATATATATATATATATGTATATATATATAACTTTGTTTGTATTTACCTTTATTTAATAGTTATATATAGTTAAATAAAGGTAAACACAAATGTCCTGTGTGAGCATCAGAACACTTTAAGGGAAGGCAGGTGGTGAAACTTAAAGCTAATTTCTTAGACAAAATCTCTCTATTTCCTCTGGTAAGTGAGGGTGGCAGCTATGGCCTACTTGTAGAGTGTTGGGTCTGAAATGAGAATTCTTGGATTCAACAGCTCACAAAGCCTCCTACACATCTAGGACATCGACCTTCAGCTTTTTCAAGTGCAGAGAAAGAATCCTATGATCAACCTCACAGTATGTCTGTGGCTTACCTTTGTCCATTCATTGATTTTTATTTTTTTAGGTACTAGGGATTGAACCTAGGGGCATTCTACCTCCAAGCTAAACTCCCCCCCCAGCCCTATTTTATATTTTATTTTGAAATAGGGTCTCTTTAAGTTGCTAAAGGCCTCACTAAGTTGCTGAGGTTAGCCTTGACCTGTGATCCTTCTGTCTCAGCCTCCTAAGTACTGGGATGACAGGCGTGCACCACTATGCCCGGCCATTCATTGAATATTAATGGAGCTGCCAATAACAAAATAGACATAGCAGAAACTAAGATGTATTGAGCACTTCTGAGGCACTAAGCCTAGAATCACTTTCACAGGTGTCTGCATATGGAACTCTGGTCCCAGGGAAGCCAGAGGACCTAAATAACTGGATCTGGCCACAAACAGCAACATCTCTTTTATCTAGTATTTGGCATAAATATCAATCATGTTCTTAGTATTTTAAAACATAGAAAAAATGTCGGGAAGCATAACTCACATAGATCAATTACGTGCACACAATGCAAGCTAGAGCTTAGGGAGACGAAGGCATAGAGAGGCTAACTCAATGGGTCTAAGTCAGACAGCTGCTAAGGTGAGACTGTTGTTAGTCTATCTATCAAGGGCATGCTCTTACTCACCACACTCCACTGCAATTGCTACCAGTGATGCCATTTCTTAAAAAGCTCTGGCTCACCTTTCTTTCAGGCATGTGGTAGTGGTAGAATTTCATTCTCTTGCTCTAGTCACCTCAGGTGTGGACAAGGACTGGCTTTGGCCAGTTAAATAAGAACGCTGCATGACATAGTTCTGGGGAGAGCCTCCTTTATCATTGCATCAATGCTTATAGAAGCCTGTGATAAGAGGGTGTTTCTGTCAACCTGTCACCCTAACAGATCAACGTGAGCAAAACCAGTGTGTTGCAAGCAGGAAGTATACCTTCATTGTGGCAAGACACTGAAAACTGGGTGGTAGGTGACCACAGAGCACCTAACCCACCTTGAGATAAGCATGCTGCTGCTAAAACACAATTCGCAATCGCCAAATGACGGAACCAACCTAGGAGTCCATCAACAAATGAATGGATTGCAAAATTGTGGACTATACACACAATGGAATTCTACTTGGCCATAAAGAAGAACAAAATCATTACCCTTAAACCCATTAAGATGTATGATTACAATGTACCCATAAAAAAAGAAGAACAAAATCATGTTATTTGTAGGGAAACGGATGGACCTGGAGAATATTATGTTAAGTGGGATTAGCCAGTCACAGAAAGTGAGGAGTCACATGTTTTCTCTCATACGTGGAAGCTAGGGAGTAATCCAGATACACGAGGAATTTTAGATAATAGAGGAGAAACCCCAGTGGCATGATGGAGGGGGTCTAGGGGAGAGTGGAGGGAAGGAGAATTAATGAAGGAATGCTGTTTCTTGCATCTTTCAAAAATAGGAGTTGAGGTATAGCCTCTTTCTTCAGTCTTAACTTTTAAAAGATGGCTGTGGCGCTTCATATTATGAAAATATTTCTTTAACAATAGTTAGGAGAACATCAGGGCCTATTGTTGAAGCCAGCAAATTTGATTTAGATTGGCCAAGGTGCTACAAATCTTCATATGTTGATTCCTTACAGGATGTTGTTTGGTTCTTTGCAGACTTACATGGAAAAGCAAGTGTTTGCTAAAACTTTGTTGTATTTTTTTGTTTGAAATCAGAAGAGTAATTGACAGCCTGTGGCAGACGTGGCCTTGTATCGTTGGCATGGCCCTTCAAAAAAGGACTTCCTGTCTAGCTGAGAACAGTCATCTCAGACCTTCAGCCGCCAGCTCCTGCAGCCTTGCCCATGGTCAGCAACTTTGTATGATGTCGTCCAATGACTGGCCATGGCTGGGCTGAGCAGCAGCATTTGCTGGACTTGGCCCGGCCTCCATCCCAGCTCACCTTACCCTCTGTCCCGTCTCTCCTCCCTGTCTTTCCAGTGGTTCATTCATACAAAGTATCTCCCTGCCCAAATCTCACCTCAACTTCTTGTAGCAACCTCAATTTCTGACACAGATTCTTTAGGAGCCGGATGACTGAAAAGAATATGCAAATTGAAAATTCAATTTTTTTTTTTTGCTGTACTGGGGATGGAACCCAGGGTCATTCTACCTCCAAGCTACACCCCCAGCCCTATTTTTTATTCTTTATTTGGAAACAGGGTCTCACTAAGTTGCAGAGGGCCTCACTAAGTAGCTGAGGCTGGCCGCGAACCTGGATCCTCTGGTCTCAGCCTCCCAAGTACTGGGATTAAAAGCGTGCACCACCACACCTGGCTTTGAAAATTCAAATTTAACCATAACTATTGTTTTGTCAGAGATGCACTTATCTGTCAAATGCTAAGACAATTTTCCCTCTGTATCCGCAGTTTCCCCAAGCATGAATTCAACCAACCATGGATTGGAAATATTTGGAAAAACAGTGGTATCGGTACTGAACATGTTCAGGTTTCTTTTTTTAATCACTATTCCCCAAACAACAAGCATAACAGCTAACTACATAGCATTTAGGTGTTATAAGTCATCTAGAGATGGTTTGAAGCATATGGGAAGATGTGTGACGATTACATGCAAACACTATGCCTTTTTATATTAGGGAGTTGGGTAGCCATGGGTTTCAGGACCCTTGACGAGTGCTGGGACCAATCCCTTGTGGATACCAAGGAACAGGTAACTATCTGGCACTAGGATGAAGGCTAGAGGTTATTAATGTTATTTCAAACTCTCTGCTTTATTTCTTCATTTACACTTCACATATCAAAACATACACAATATGTCCTGGTGATTCTCTTCAGATTATCTAAGTAAAAACAGAGGTAACCCATAATGAGTTAAGGACAAAGCCTGGCTATATTCAGAGCATTAAAGACTAACAAGGATAGGAGAGAACCCAGGGGGCCTTCTGCCTCTAAGATACACCCCCATCCCTTTTCATTTTTTATTTTGAATCAGGGTCTCGCTAAATTGCCCAGGCCGGTCTCAAATCTGAGGTCCTCCTGGCTCAACCTCCCAAGTACTAGTATTACAGGTATGCACCATCACTCCCAGCTTTAAAACATATTTTTTAAATGCATTGCTAGTAAAAGACACTTTTTCCTTCCTCCGCTGCAGTGGAGGAGGGAAAATTAATTAATTGATTAATTTAATGTAGGATAAGACTGCCGCAAATCACCAGGATCCACAACAATAAATTGTATATCTGCATCTCTTCATTTTAAAAAAATAAATTGGGCCCAGAGACGTTGATGAGAATTATTTTTGTTTAAATCTGCATTTTAGTTTCTTCCTCTCTCTCTTCCCATAAGGATGAGTATATATAACCATATAAGGCAAAAGTGATCAAATATATCTTTCAATATTTGTCTTTACCATGTTTCTAAACTTCTATTCATATAATATTATATGATGGTTAGTCATCAAATTACAGCCCCAGAAGCCTAGCTTGGTTGTTTGTCAAAATAATGAATCCAGCCGGGCGTGGTGGCACACACTTGTAACCCCAGTACTTGGGAGGCTGAGATAGGAGGATCCCAGGTTCACCGCCAGCCTCGGCTACTTAGTGAGGCCCTCTGCAACTTAGTGAGACCCTGTTTCAAAATTAAAAAAATAAAATAGGGCTGGGGGTGTAGCTCAGAGGTAGAATGCCCCTGGATTCAGTCCCCACTACCGCATAATAATAATAATAATAATAATAATAGATCTAATTTTTCCTGATTTCTACTACTACATATTTCCAAAGAGCACAATTAAAGCCACTCCCATATAGAGCTGTAAATTTCATTGTATAAGATATATATTATACAATATAAGATATAATTTAAGATATATATATTGTATTATAACATATATATATATATATATATATATATATATATATATAGCTTTTCTGCCAGAGAGTTTGACATTGATTATCATTGATTGAGTCCTTCAGATGGGGAAGAATGAGTAATTTTTATTAGTGCATCTTAGAGTCCAATTGCTATTATAAATAACTTATATGAATTAACATAATGAGCCCCCAAAATAACCCCATAAGAAGGGCAGCCTTATCATTATTATTCCATTTCAATGATAAGGAAAATGAGGCCCAGAAAACCCCACAATGTCCCCAAAGTTGCAGAGGCAGACCAGGTAAACCAGGTCTCTTACTGAGGCACACCATATTCAGTGGGTGTTAAATTAATATTTAAGGTGACTGAGGTGTCCCATAGTTACTGAGTAAAGAGTAAATACCAATAAAAAAAGATAACCCGCTGAATTATTAGTTACTTAATTATGCTTGCTACTCAAATACCTCAGAAATCAATATGCAGGTTAGAATCTATGTATCAACTTAATCTACATTGCCTTGGGGGGTGTGTAATAGGAAAGTATGATACCATTGGGACAAGGACAGATGAGAAAAGGAGGTTGGGAACAAACTAAAGCAAGAAGGTGTGTTTGGAAAGGTGAGTTTGGGTGGGAAGCCACACTGAGCGGGCTCCTTGGGTCCAGTAAAAGCATGAAGGCGGTAGATGTCTTTGGCTAATGGGTAGGATTTGGTGCATAGAAGAAACCGGCAGGATGCTAAGAAACAGTTTGCTCTCTGGCTTGCTGGTCTTTTCCAGCATTGTTTTGATTTCTCTTCATGACAGTAAGATGATTCAATTTGAATTCTCATGGAGATTCAAGTCTGTTTGCAGCTCTGAAGCCTTAAGAGAAAGTTTATTTAACAAAATCCAATGTGAGCCGGGCGTGGTGGCGCATGCTTGTAATCCCAGTAATTTGGGAGGCAGAGACTGGAGGATCCGGGTTTGTGGCTGGCCTCAGCTCTGTCTCTCACCCTCTCTCTCTCTCCCTGTCTCTCTCTCTCTCTCTCTCTCTCTCTCTCTCTACCTAGTGAGGCCCTCTGCAACTTCGTGAGACCCAGTTTCAAAATAAAGTATAAAAAATAGGGCCGGGGGTGTAGCGCGGAGGTAGAATGCCCCTGGGTTTGATCCCCAGTACCGCAAAAAAAAAAAAAAAATCCAATGTGAAAGGTGATTTGCCCGGAAGACAGTAAACTTGGGCATGGAAGTGACTTATGAGTTACAAAATTGGAGGTTCTTTTTTTTTTAAATTCCTTTTTGTGGTATTAGGGACTGAGCCCCATGGCCCTCTACCTCTGAGTAGAAGTACCTTCAGCCATTTTTTATTATTTTATTTTTGAAACAGGATCCTTAAAACTGTGCTCCTCCTGTCTCAGCCTCCCAAGTACTGGGATTACAGGTGTGTGCCACCATGCCTGGCTTGGAGGGTAATGTTTCAAAAATGTAGTTTGTAATCAAAATTCACAACAAAACGTGTAGGGTGTGTGTGTGTGTGTGTGTGTGTGTGTGTGTGTGTGTGCGTGCGCACATGGGTGCTTCTCTTTCCTTATTCAATATATACTTTTTAGAAAATATTACTGTAATTCTGTGAGTTACAGAATCCTATGATTTGTACAGTGTACTATGCATTTTAATCTTCCAGCAACTGGATCCTTAGAAATAATTAAAAGTATTAGCCGGGTGTGGTGGTGCACGCTTGTAATCCCAGTACTTGGGAGGCTGAGACGGGGGATCCCGGTTCGCAGCCAGCCTCAGCTACTTAGTGAGGCCCTCTGCAACTTAGTGAGACCCTGTTTCAAAATAAAGAATAAAAAATAGGGCTGGGGGTGTAGCCTGGAGGTAGAATGCCCCTGGGTTTAATCCCCAGTACCGCAAAAAATCAAAACAAAAGTATAACTTTTTACCCCTTATGCTTATCAAAAGAAACCTCAAGTTGAAGACTCTTCTAGAGAAAATTTCCATATCTCCGAGCATCATTTATCTGACTTTTCAGCTCCAGTTCCGCTTTCCCTGAAACATTTTTATAACTGAGCCAGTCCTATGCTGACCGGCTTTGTAAGGGGGAGCTTGTTGCGTGAGCCGGTCACTGTGTTTATGTAAATGACTTCGAAGTTTGGCAGATCTCTTTCTAGCGACAGGGACTCTTCCTGTTATTATTGAACTAAAATGTGCTTGACTCTCTGATCTTTGTATTAAATAAACACAGTTTCTATACTGAATTCTGACAAGTCATACGCTTGACAGTGCTAAATTGCTTTTCAAAAGCACCGAAATGTTTCAGCCTGTCTTTTTTGTGTGTGTGAAATCAGTTCTAATTTCTTAACTGCTGAGAAAGAGCAGAACTCACATCAAGTGTGACTCATGATAACAAACTTTATGCCTTCCTCCCTCCTCCTCCTACCTCTGTAAAAACGGATCCTGTAGTCTTGTCATCCTCTGACTAGTTAGAAGTATCATCAAATTCCTGAGCAGAAAGGGAGGGAGTTTGACTCTAAGACTTCATGATAATTCAGCCAACCACTCCACGAATCAGGGAAACCAATCTTCACTATTGCAAAGCATAAGATTACAGGCTCTAGTAGTCATCTCACACCAATTTCTTTTTATATAACCAGTTGGGAGAATGAGTAAAATGGGTAACTATAAAAGAAATACACCATGGGTTGGTTAAGACTACCACAGTTACTACTCTGAGCTCATGTCTCCAGGAAAAAAGCACCACCTCTAAAATACAAAACCAACTTCCCTCCCTTCTCTGCTACTCTGTCCAGCTGTGCATGTGGATAGCTGCATTCCTACCCTTAATCGTGGGAAGTGGTTTGATGGTTTAGGAATAAAATTGTGAGCACACCTCCCAGAATTATGGAATGGGTGGATGATAATCCTCATAGGTAACCAAAGTTATAGAAGAGGTCTGTTCCCTACTGCAAATAAGATTTTTTTTTTTCACCGTTGTTGTTAACAGCTTGGTGCATTTCATAGTAAGAGCTTGGTGTGTTTGACCTGACCTTTCATCTAAAAGCCTGGGTGTGGCACATAAATATGCTCTTTCCAATTTAATGTCAGTATGGCCACACTTCTTTTGCTGATGTGTAATCAACATGATTCCAATATTTGAACAACCAATGTGCACTGAGTTCCTACTGCAGGCCAGGTAGACCCTATTGGCAAATACTTAGGTAAGTTAACCATCTCAACTTGAAGAGTCTTGGAGTCCCTTCTAAAACCTGCTGGATTTAAATAAGGGTCTATAAGCAAGGGAGGGATTTAGCATTTGGTGCAATAATTCTCAAACAAGTAGGAGTCCTTTGGCAATGTTGAGAGGCATTTTTTGATTGATACAATTGGAGGGAAGGGATTATAACTATTGTCATCTAAAAGCAGAGGCTAGGGATGCTGCTAAACATCTTCCAAATACACAGGAAAGCAGGAAAGCCCTTTACACTGTAACAGAGAATGATCTGGTCCAAAATGTCAGCAATGGTGCAGTGGAGAAAATGAGCAAAAAATTCAACTCAATGAACAGTGGGGGTGGGGTAGAAGAGAACTTCTGGCATCTCTCCAAATAAAGTTGTTCTTTGGCTAGAATAAAATCTTGTATTGATCTTTGAGAGAAGAGGCTACCTGTATGGAGGGATTGTCTTGAGTATAATTGAGGGGTCTTTTGTGTAAGAACACTTATAAAGGGTCCTGCCCTGGGTATTCAGGGGTATTCAGGGACTACTGTGGTTACAAATGAGACATACCTGCCAATTAATCTTTAAGTTAACAATAGTGATATCAACACCAACTACTGTATGACACGTATCATAGGCTAACACTGTCCTAAGCTTCTCCTATTAACTTCACAGCTACACTAGTGAAATGACCACTGTTACAAGCCTGTTTTCATAGATGAGGAAACTGACATATAGAGTGGTTCATTAGTGGTCCTGTGGGCATAGAGCTGTAAGGGGAGCCTGGATTCTAACCCACGTGGTTTGGCTTTAGCATCTTTGTACTAAACTGCAAATAGTTAAACTGCCTTTTTCTATGTTAGCTACTGGAATTTTATTCCCAGCTCTAGTGTATGTATACGATCTTGGACAAGTTATTTCTCTAATGCCTCATGTTTTTTTTTAAATCATCCATGAAATGGATCTCACACTTGATTTGGGTTGTGGTAGGGTTTAAATGAATTAATGCATGGAAGGCCTTTGAACTGTGCCTAGAATAGTGTTAAGTTCTTAGTAGATTTCAACCATGATGAGTTTGGTTCTTCCCTGAGGTATGCCCATTTTAAGACAGTTTGATGTAGTAGGGGGAAACCATAAACAGCTTTTGAAGTCAACTAGTGTTGGTCCACAACTTTTTAGTGTCTGTAATTAGCTATGCAACTTTGACAAAGTTAGGAAGCTATCTGGGAGCTGAGCATACTGGCACATGCTTGTAATGCTAGTATTTGGGAGGCTGAGACAGGAGGATCACAGATCGATTTGAGCACAGCTTTAGCAACTTAGCAAGATCCTCAGCAACTTAGAGAGACCCTGTTTTAAAATGAGAAAATAAATAAATAAATAAATAAATAAATAAATAAATAGAACTGGGGGTGTAGCTCAGAGGTAGAATGCCCCTGAACCTAGTTTTTCTTTTTCTTTGTTTTTCTTTTAATTTGTTAAATGGAAATAAAAATTTGAAAATAATAAATATTTTTTTCCTGTGAAAATTCATAGTATGGTATAAAGAGGCATAAATCACAATAAACAGATTTTTTTTAACACGAGGAGCCATTGAGAAATCACAATTTCATATTTGCTTTTCTACTGTTAGGCAATTCATGCTATTTAAGTATATTTTGTCCTTTTATAATATTATCTGTTGTCTTGATCCATCTTGTCCCAGTCTCAGAATACCTGAGACTGATTAATTTATAAGGAATGGAAAGTTGTTTCTCAAAGTTCTAGAAGCTGGGTGTCTGAGTTCAAATCACCAGCATATGCTAAGGGTCTTCTCACCGCATCCACCATCATGGAAGGTGGAGGGGCAGGTAGGGATGAAGGCTGTGACCTCTCATGGCACAAGAGCATGAAAGAGAAAACCCAAGATCTATTTATCTATAATATGGCTCTGTACAGCTCCCATCAAGCCCCAACCTCCCAGTACTGTTGCAAAAGAGATTAAGTTCCCAACACAGGAACTTTGGAGGATATAGTCAGACCAAACATCTCTGTTCTTAGCGTGTGGTCACTAAGAAGTTTTGAATGCTGATGGTAAATCAGTGTTTGTAAGTGTGTGCATACTTGCACACATGGACAGACTTGTGCATATGGTAAACCAATGATGAGAGCAAACAGTTGACATCCATGATGTAGTTGAGCCTACAGAAAAAAGCCCTTTTAGTAGGCAGCCCAGAAGCAGGGAGGGTGAGAGGCTGGGCAGTGCAAAAGGGGCCCTGAAGGATGGTTTGGGAGCATGATGGTTGTCAAAGTATGTAGTTGGTATGGTTGGAAACTGGGATTCTAGGAACATTATCTTTAGCTTTGATTAATTAAAATATTTTTCATAAACCAGCATTTATCCTGTCTGAGATTATTGATATTTTCTACTACTTATTCTTCTTGTACACTATGGCTTTTGAGTATTTAGGAAAATGAGCTATATATGTCGACGGAAATGGATGATGGAGTCAGCGTAGTGCAGAGTTGAGAGACACTTAGGAAATCACTGATGAACAATACTAGCTGATGTATGAATCAGCGACTTAGGCCGGCTGAAGAGTGAAGGATACAACACGGGTTCACGTCCCTCCGGAGTCATTAATTATTGATCTAATGCATTGACTGTTTCTAAAGAAATCACATTTTTGTACCCAGAAATAGGGAATCTGTTACTATGGAAATTGGGTCACAGGATGAATATATGTAATGTTTTGATTAATATTGACATATGCTGGTTTCAATTAAAGGCTGGAATCCTTAATCTGATTTTGAAAAGTCATTTCTTTTGCCTTTTCAGAAGAGAAAATCTGATTTATTAATTTATTCTATTTTAATCCACACAGTTTAGAGATAAATCTAGGAATCAGCTTGTGGTATGTTTGATGAGTGTTAGGGTAAAGCCGTTACTAAATTCTGCAGCTTAATCGTTAAAGGTGATGTCACTGAGTGACTCCAGACACTGTCAAGAAGGTATTTGGAGCCGGGCGTGATGGCGCACGCTTGTAATCCCAGCACTTGGGAGGCTGAGACCGGAGGATCCGGGTTCGCGGCCAGCCTCAGCTACTTAGTGAGGCCCTCTGCAACTTAGTGAGACCCTGTTTCAAAAATAACAAAAATAGCCGGGCGTGGTGGCTTACGCTTGTAATCCCAGTACTTGGGAGGCTGAGACCAGAGGATCTGGGTTCGTGGCCAGCCTCAGCTACTTAGTGAGGCCCTCTGCAACTTTGTGAGACCCGGTTTCAAAATAAAGTATAAAAAATAGGGCTGAGGGTATAGCTCGGAGGTAGAACCGCCCTGGGTTCAATTCCTGGTACCGCAAAATAAATAAATAAATAAATAAATAAATAAATAAATAAAATAAATAAATAAAATAAAAAATAGGGCTGGGGTGTAGCTCAGAGGTAGAATACCCCTGGGTTCAATCCCCAGTACCGCAAAAAATAAAGAAGGTATTTGGATTTAGAAGTCCCGATTCTCTTCGTCTGTATTTCCCTTTCTTCGCTATACAAGCACCAAATTCTACTTTTGATCTGAGTGAGGACTCATAGAAGATTCCAGAGTGAAGGGAGGTGTGCACAGCTTCACATTTTCCTTATGCGATGGGCTCTTGTTTCTCCTAAGACTATGATTATGATTGATTTCCTCTAGGAGTCCATGATGGTGAACAACATCCACTTCAATTACCGCCCGAGGTCCAAAGCCCCCAGCTATCCACTGCCTCCTTGATAGGCATATGCCTCAGTCTCCCCTGTGCCCATCACCCTTCAAACTCTCCCACTCTGACCTCTGAAATCTTATGCCATCATCAGTAAACACCCCAGCATGTCAGCCTGCTTTTCCAGAATCCCTGTCCATTTTCTTTGCTTCCCAAACATGAGTGTTCCCCAAATCAACTGATATTTGTTGAAGCACAGATTGAGGGGATCCACATGCTTCGCAGATGGTAACTGTGCTTCCATCCAATCGAAGAACATTTAGAGCTGGTTTTTTCCTTTACTTTGTTCTTAATGGGAAGTTCTATAGACCTTTTTCCTCAAATGTCCCAGAAAGATATCAAGATATCAGATTATGCCACTTGCAATGCTCTGTGTGTGTGTGTGTGTGTGTGTGTGTGTGTGTGTGTGTGTGTGTATGGTAGTTTTCTAATGATATTCCATTTTTCCTCCCTTCTTCATTGAAAAATTTTAGCCTCTGGCCAACTATCTTTGTCTTTTCTCGTATGCCTTTCAGCTGTCCTAGTGTCTCTGCCTCCCTACATGCAGGACCTAAGTCCCTGTCACTATTTCTCAATCACCCACCACGTTTCTCTCCTTCTCACATCGATTAGATTCCAGACTCCCCCAAATATTGATTCTCTCTTCAAAAAAATCTTCCTATACTTTCCTAGAAGAATAATGCTAATCCTGACTAAACCTAACTCTTGTCTATTCTGAGCCTGTACCTAAGAAGACTTACTCTGCTGGTAAAAATCAAAACAAAGTACAATATACATAACCAGGCTACCAGTTTCCTCTTTGAAGATACGCCTTTGAGAAATCTCAGATGGGCTTGGGGCACAATCAAAATTGAGTTCTTTAATATGGCGCCTAGGATCTGGGCTGGAGTGGAAGAGGCACTCAAAGCTCTCTGACAAGAGGCAGAACAAAGCTGGGCGAGGTGGCGCACACTTGTAATCTCAGTAGTTGGGAGGCTGAGACTGGAGGATCCGGGTTCGCGGCCAGCCTCAGCTACTTAGTGAG
>PVJS01034470.1:0-21563 GCA_004027185.1 Glis glis | reverse complement strand
TTTCAAAATAAAGTATAAAAAATAGGGCCGGGGGTGTAGCGCGGAGGTAGAACGCCCCTGCGTTCAATCCCCGGAACCGCAAAAAAAAAAAAAAAAAAAAGAATTGGAAGGGATGCCAGATAAGAAGGTGGAGTAACCTGGAATCTGAAGAAGGAAACAATCACATCTGGCTGAGTTGATGTGGAAAAAAATTCATGATCTTGATATTAAAGGATGAAGATAATTTGAATCTTCTTTCCACCACTCATTCACCCTTCCTTGACAAAGCTATTGATTGAAATCATGGTCTTTAGCAAACTCCATCCAAAGAGCAGGCCCACAGAAACTTTTTCAACCCAAAGAGGTTGTCATTTCCCTGTAAAGCCTTCCTGTGGCAGGGATTGCTGGCCAGTTGTCAACCCCCTTTCCTCATCTTCTTCTGAACACAACTATATTTCCCATCCTCCTTTATGTCAGATACAGCCATGTGACTGAATTCCAACAATGATCAGGCCTGGCCCATGATACAGACTCCTCTGTGGGATTCCCCCTTCTCCTCTCTCTTGCCTATTACATGTGAATGCTCAGCATGATGTGGACTGAGAAGTGACACGTTGAGGATGTCAGAGCCTCCATTAACCTGGATACCTGAATGACTGCATGGAACCCCACTACCACCTCTACCACCACCATTACTAATAAGAAACACCTGCATTGGACTTTACATGAGTAAGAAATCAAATTTTATGATGTTAAGCCTCTGATATTTT
This sequence comes from Glis glis, assembly GCA_004027185.1. NCBI lineage: Eukaryota > Metazoa > Chordata > Mammalia > Rodentia > Gliridae > Glis > Glis glis. The sequence continues at coordinate 20,814 of PVJS01034470.1, read as the reverse complement.
AGGATTTGTTATAGCAGCTGTTACAATTTCAACTAATACAGATCTTATTCTGTATTAAAACCATGTCACCCTTCCCTTTCTTGAATACCTTTGCATTTTTTCCTGGTTACTTTTTGTATATCTCTAAGCTTTTACACACTGTAAATTGTGTAATCTTGGGAGAACAGTTGTTAATAAAATATAATCCACATCTCTTTGGAAGAAGAGATCATGTTTCCATGTAGATGTTTGTAACTCCTCTGGGCTCCATTTTCTTTACAGATAAAGAAGAGCATGGAATAGACCTGGGCCAAGTCCCTTTGCAGCATGAAGAGTCCACTTCTGGGATGCATGACCAAGTTGTCTGGGAAAGCAGGCATTGGTCATGGAAAGGTCCCAGCTTCCAAGTCAGATGACCTTATTCCAGTTGCATGATCTCCGTCACATCACCTAAGCTGGCCCCTCATTTGTAAAATAAGAATACTTACTTAAAGATACTTACTTAAAGATACCTACTTTGCAGGTGCTGTTTATTCATTCAACCACCATTAATGAGGCATCAATTAGGTTGTAGTGCCATAGGAAATGAACATTTATATCTTGAGGGGATTTGTAAGCCAACAAGGGTTGATGATAATGTCTATGTATCTTTCCAACTAGCCAGGTTCCTGCTAATGTGTGCCTGCATTTGAAACTGGTAAGAAAGGTATGAACACGCATATTCATTCTATTCCAAGGATTCCAATCTATCTTGGAGACTACAAGAAAGGGCTTTTAAAAAATTGTCCCACACCCAGTCCCATTAGCATCTTCGCCATTACCTCAATTTAGGAATGCCTGGCTTTATTCCCTGCACTCCCCTCCAGGTGTATCAGGACAACCAATTCCCTGTCTCTTCCTCTTTTGCAGACTTCCACACACTCCAGGTACATCAAATAGGCAGAATTTCTGACAATAGCAGACAGGAAGCGGAATTCCCATGGGCAGTGCCATGCCAAAGCACCTTCCAAGCCAGTGTTTCACTCACCGAGGCCACTCCATCAGCACTAAAAGGCCAGATGGCATCTCTACAATTCTCACTAGCTTTTGAGGCCCCTGGGAAACCTGAAACCGAAGAGCTTCGCACTGTCATGGCCACCTGTCAGTGCTACCAGGGCCACTGTCAAAGGCCACCATCCTATCCTACCTCAGACTTGGGATTTGTGAAAATCAGAACAGGACAGGCGGGGGAGTCTGGCAGGTGACTGTCTGATTCTCTTTTTTTTTCTTCCAGAGAACATTTCAGTTTCAGAAAGAGCTCTACAACAAAATAGCTACATGAAGGTTTGTAAACCTCTGAAACAAGAGTCACGAGGCAAGTGACAAACTTCAATTTTCTCAACTGTAAAATGTGGGTAAAATTATGTGTTTTTTTCTGTCACACAAGAATTGTTGCAGAGCACAGTGAAACCACTTCCATCATGGATGAATGCAGGAAGTATTCCCATTATTATTGTCTTTATAACTGTCCTTCTAAAGACTAGCATCAAGAGCTGTACTTCAAAATCATGTCATTGAGAGGACACCTTCTGGGTTAACCATCCTGGATTTGATGACTACATTGTTTTAGATTTAAAATATTAAAATCTCTTTGAAATTAAGGCCCTGAATAATAGCAACATCTCAGGAATCCAGACACTGCAAATTCAAAATTCATTACTCCTTGGAGGGTGCTAAACTGAAAGGTACTTTTGCACCAATTATGAAATGAGGACTTGATGTATAAATAAGGCTTCCAGGGGAGTATTGACCCTACTCTTGAATAAGTCTTCAAAGCATTTTTCTCAGAACTTCAACAAAGATTTTCAAAGCAAACTTCTCCTATAAATAAGTGATAATAAAGCAATTCTGAATTTTTCTTACCTCTTAGTAATGCAAGTCCCATAAGAGCCTATTCATGAAGATTTTGTTAACTGAGTTTTCTTAATTAAAAATGCATTTGCTTAAAATATTGTATAATTCAACTTTATACCATGAATAAAAATTACCTTTCATCGAGCTGGTCTAAGAATGTTCACACACATCATCTCATTTACCCTTATGATAACTCCATGGTGTATTATAAAGGCAATTATTTTCTTTTTACCCACAGGAAAGCCAGGCTCAGAGGCTTTAAGTAACTTATTCAGTGTTCTAACACTAGAAAATGATAGGGCAGGAATACAAACTGAGAATTATCTGATTCTAAAGCCTTTTCTCTTAACCATTTTTCTACTATGTCTCTTAAGATAACTTTTTATCTAGTGAGCACAACTTATTAGGGACTTTACTGCAATGAAACATGCTAAATTTTTTTAAAAGAAATATGTCCATCTTCACAGCATCAGCCGGCATGTTTCTAAAAGGCAGTAGCCACCCTTGACCATATCTGTATTGTAAGTCCATTCAGTCCAGCTAGGAACCATCGTCTGTAGATGCCACAGGGAATTTGATACTCATGACGACTTCCAAGTTCCCTTCCTTGTTAGGGAACTGATGAGTCTAATAAATGACCTGTGTAAGGTCACAAAACCATCCAGCAAATGGGAAGTAACATGAGAAAATTAACCCAGGGAGCCATGAGCCTCACCTTCCATCTTCCCTTGACTCACAGCTGATACTGTTCCACACAGCGGCCCTGGCACTGAAAGGGAGGGTAAAGAACCAGAGGCATTAGTCTTCCTTGATCCCTCCCAAGAAAGAAAAGAGACCAGCTAGAAAGGGCAGTGCAGTTATTTCACAGTAACACAGGCTTTAGAGGGAGCTAGCCCCAACATCAAGCCGCAACTCTATCTGCGGCTGATTTTTCTCCCCAAAGAGAGACCCTTTGGAACGTAAACTTCAAGAATTGGATTTTGCTTACAATGTCAACAATTACTTTCTTAGTAAAGAAAAAAATCTGGGTGGGGAATGGCAGATGGGCACATCAGACAGGGGGGTGGGAAGAGGGAGCAGAGTTCCAGGTAATGAAGAAATTGTTCAAGGACAATTTGGGTGTAAAAATATAAACTCTATAAATCTGCCGGACCCAACAGGGCTAAAGACAAATCACTCACAGCAAATGTGACTCTCCCTAACAAAACTGACCGCGGGTTTAATTTAGGTGCATGCCTCGTTTGTGTTGGGTTTCAGATTATTTATTTTAAGACAGGCATGGGCAACAAAGAAGTAAGTTGATATTAATCCCCCTACCTTGTCCTGTAAATAGCATCTTTGTCTTCTGTTATATTCAGAGCTTTGTTTCAAAATATGAAAGTCTATGCCATAATCCACACCAGGGAGCATATCATTGCCATGGAACAGAATATTTGCCCAGGAGCAAGACAGCCAAGTTTCTTCCCAGTGCCACCATCAACTTTCTTGTTCTTATTGGCATGACTAAAAGACATGGAGGAGCTGGCCCATTGTTTAATCAGTTGAGAATGGCCTCAGCAGTTCCTTCAACTCACTAAGATATAAATCAGATAAGGGCAGGAATTTTTTTTCTTACTCATGCTCAATCCCTGATGCCTGAATCATGACTAGTTCATAGTAAGAGGTCAATCATTACTTGTGCCATGAATGAATGAATGAATGGATGAATGGATGAATGAATGAATGAATGAATCATCCATCCACTCATTCATCCTTCAAGATTACTGATAATAAGCATGAGTTTTCTTCGATGGAATTGCAAGTGATACTCATTATCTTATTCAACTTTATCTCTGGGGCCCTGGCTAAACCACTGACATTCTTCCATATTACATTAAGTCCTGGTCCATGATTTTAGACCAGGAGCTTATCTCTGGGACTATCTTGCACCAATGACCACTTCCACTTAATTTTCAAACCCTCCTCTACAAACTTATTATTGCAGTGGTCCACCTTTCTAACTTCTTGCATTCACCAGACTGGATAATACAGGATACAGAAAATTAAACCAAGAACAGTGCTCAGAATTACTGCTCTCTGAATTATGCAGACTCCAGTTTTATTCCATCATACTTTTCTAGAGCTGAATATCTGTCAGCTTTTCATAGTAGGTTTTAGAAGAGAAGCTTCTGATGTGACCTCAGTTAAGTCATTTCTTTTTTCTGAGCCTCCATTTCCTAATGACGATAGAACACAGACCGGATCAGAGACACCAATATGATAACACTCAGAGTTTATGGAAACCATTGACATGTTGTAGTTTTTCTCTATGGCTGGGGGTAGGGGGACAGCTGAAAGGCAGGTGAGAGAATGTTTAATTTCTAATATATAAAAAATTTTCCATCAAAAATTCTGTATTAGTCCATTTTTGGTTACTATAACAAAATATCTGACATAGGCTAACTTTATAAAGAACAGAGGCTATTTAGCTCTCAGTTTTGGAGGCTGAAAGTCCAAGCAACATATCCAAGGCTCTGGTAAAGCCCCCTTTGACTGCATAACCTCATAGAAGATGGCAGTGGTGGCCACAAACGTGGGAGACACATCACATCTCAAATCAGGAAGCCAAGGGGAGACTGAGGTCCCTCAGGCCCTTCTGAGGGGATACCCCCAATGGCCTATGGACTTCCCATGAGGTCCCACCTCTTAAATGTTCCACCCCCTCTTAATACTGCCGCCCTGGGGACTAAGTTTCCAGCACAGGAACTTTGGGGGCAAACCACATCCAAACTGCAGCAAATCCAAAAACTCAAATTTCTACCTTCTCTTTGGAAGTCTGATCTGGAAACATTTTCCTAAATTCTCACATGGGAACGGTTAAGGGCTGCTCCCTTTCCAGATCACTTCCTCCCTCTGTTTCTGCCAGTGCCCCAGACCCACATCATTCTTTACTGTTAGTTCCTAACCCAGAAACTAGATGAACCCTGAATTTCCTTCTACACTGAGCATTCTGCTATTCTAAAATTGTATGAAATGCCATCCATTGGTATTGGGCCACTAGTAAGCACTTAATGAAGGTGGACACTGGCTAAAACTGGGCTGTCAGTATAAATGATTTATTTATTTATTCCTTTATTTAATGTCATAGGGACACTTGACACTCTGAGTCTCAGTTTCCCTGACAGTAAAAAAGAGAATGAGCTGTTAAATGAGGAACTATAGAGGCCCATTGCCCTCACTTTGAATTTAATGCTAAAGGATTAGAATGCTACCTCTGTCATTGCTTCTCAAATACACCCAGATATTAACACTGAATGACTATAAACTGTGAGAATTTTATCATTGACATTCTTCTAGTCAATGAAGTAGATAATGTAAGTTGTAAGATAGTACATTTTTCCCTGGAGACTCAATAAAGCTATTTTTATTTTGAATGGCAAATAAATGCAGCCTATAAATGCTGTGGGTTTTTTTTCTGAGCAATGCCTTTTATTTCTCAAACTCTGTGATTCTATGCTTTGTTATGCCTTTCTCCACCCAGGATAAAAATACTCCAAAACTGGAAATAGTTTACAAATATCGTATTATTAGAAAAGAATAAAACTGAAACTGCTTAGGTATGTCCTAAATGCTTTACAACACCATTACATTTTGGCCTAACAACAGCCGTATGAAGTAGATAGTACCAACCTACTTGTTATTTGGATCTGCAAGGTCCCCCCAAGAGCTCAGGTGCTGATTAGATTGTGAAAGCTGTAACTTCTTCAGTGGATTAATCCATGTAATTAATTAATTAACCTCATCAGTGGATTAATCCATGTGAGCCATTATAGATAAATAATATGGGAGACAGTACAAGTGGCAAATTAATAAGGCAAAAATCAGGAAGAAGCCATGCCAATGTCTGAAGTCTGGAGAAACACTAGTCTGAAGGAAAAGGTATTTGGTCAAGGTTCTTGGGAAGGGCTTACTTCATCTACATGTTAATTAAGTCCCACCCTAGGGAACAGCTATTTATTTTATTGGCTGAATGTGGGAAAGGGCCAGAAATAATGGGGCAATCGTGGAAAGATGGCAATCAAAGAAAAGTTCTCTTCTTTTTTCTTCTTCTCAATGTTTTCTTCCCAATATATCCCTGTCCCAGTCCTATCTCCTAACTTCACCCACCCAGCACTTATTATCTTTCTAGCATGCAGCTCATGCATTTTTATATCCAGCCTAATTGGATACAGACATATCTGCCTCCTCTCTTTAGAACCAAAGTCACCCAATCAAGTAAAAAACTTTATTCTCTCTTCATTATTGCAAATGGAAAATATCTGCATGCAAAATATAAAATAAATAAATTTTTATTTAAGAACAAACATCAAGTAAAGCACAAAGTAGAAAATTCCAAGTGATTAGAAAGACAAAATCAGCTTCATTTTCATTCCAGTGTTTATAATTAATTCTTAATAACTTGAAAATCTATCTAGTTTTTTCCACTACCAATCTTATTCTTAGCTATTTGGTTAACACTGGCTGCTTTTTTTTCTCCTCCTCCTCCTCTTCCTCCTCCTTTTCCTTCTCCTTCTCCTCTGTTATACCATCATAAAAGCTGGGAATTTGGATAAACGAGTTCTTAATAATGAAAATGTCAGCTCTGTACTGGGAATTGCACTAAGAGATAGGAAGACCTAGACTGTTATGAATTATTCCGGAGATGACTATCTGTCCACCCTACTGTAGAAGAAAGACTCAGAAAACAGACAGAAAGTCTGTGAGGCTAGCTGGTCTGTACTGAAACCCTTTTAGAATTTAGAAGACACAAGTGCACCTAACTTTTATACTAATCACATATTACTCATTGCATAATAATTGCAAGGTTGAAAATGTATGACAAGTGTGCCATAAGTCTCCCCATCCCCCACTCATGGCAAACATTACTAAACAACAATGGAACTCCTTTCTACTGAACATTCTTGGTAGACACTACCTTTGGGATGGGAGGGGCAGCAAAAGGGGCAGAATCTCTCCTATTTCTGACGTTTCTTTCCCGTGGAGGGAGCATTATTGGTGTTTCCTAGTTTCCCTCCACCTCCTCATTTATCATTTCTGAGTGAAGGAAAAGAGACATAATGTGATTGGTGAGTTTTGAAAGGAGCTTTAGCTATGGTTTGTGCAGCCCTTTCCTCTGAGAGTATATGCACTGTCCTGCTCAGCACGTGCTCCTAATTCTTCTCAACCTGCCATTGAGTTGGTCAGTGACATTTCTCCTTGGCCTGTAGAAAAACCAGCAGTAGTCTGGTGCTACCTATGACTTGGTGTGGTTTCTATAATGCCACAATTAAGAATGAGGAAACCCACCTGTGCAGCAGATACAGCACATTCTTCAATATCAACTTTAACAATAACAAAGATGATGTCTTGATCTCTGCCTTACTCTCTTGCCTGGTTCAAACTGACTCAGATATTGCGCCAAAAAGAAAGGGGGTATTTTTGAGTCCTTTAACACCCTCCCACACACCCAATAGCAATTAATTCGGATTTTCACAGGTAATTGATGTACAACATGATATACTTTGGGAGCCATAAAATGGTCCAGTTTAGAGTCAAAAGAGATGTGATGTCATTGTTGTTTCGGGCAAACTGCCGACCACCTAGACCGAACCCTACATAGGATCAGCTCTTTCACCATCGATGTCCTGAGACTTTGCAGTGCAGATCCTCAATTTTGTCACTGCTGCAGACATGATCCGTGTCAAACAACTTACCCAGCTGATCAGATTCATGAGCAACTCTGATATACTCCTGGTGGAAGTATAAATTGGTACCATCTTTTTTTGGCTAATTTGGCAGTACATAGCCAAATTGTAAATTTACTTACACGTTGTCATGGCAATTCTACTTCTATGTATCTATCTTGCAGAAGATACTTGCACAAAAATAAAAGCCCAAGTTGATTACCACACCTATTCTAGTGATGGAAAATTGAAGTTATTTAAATGGCCAGCCATCAAGAGCCCACTAATAGTTACGAATATTATGAATTGGCTTCTATTTATTTGTTTTTCAAAGCAGTATATCTATACTGTGTTCCAGTAAGTAGTGTGGGCATAGGTGGGGAAGGAGTGTCCACTAATTACCCTGCATTTCTTCTATTTGAAAGTTTAAGTAAAAATGTATTAATTTTGTAACTAATAATTAACAAAAATGAACACAAAAATAATCATTTTTAAGTCACATGAACTTACTTCTTGGAGGCCACTGCCCATCATTTAGACTGCTCCTCCTTATCACCATGCCTGGAGGCTGAACAGGTAATCAGAAGAGTAGTAAGTGAACTGAGAATCCAGGCAAAGGTAGCAATTGTCTGGAAGGAGATTTCTCCCAGACATAGTGTGCCTGGTTAATCCCCTTTCTCATAACAGCCTCCAACTCTCCTAGGACCAAAGTTCCCATGACTGCCAAAATCAAAATGTCCTTTGTTTTTATTGTGGTGGAGAAACATCATTCAAGTCTTCTTCTTTGGGGTTCTCATTTCAGAAACTCCAAGTAGATCACGAACACACACTTTCTTGAGTCAGATCTCATACAATGGGTCGACTTTCAGTTTTGGCCAGGTGACTGCCCTTGAGAACATTAAAGCTTCTGCCTCTCTCCCTTTTGAAGAGTTGCCTTAGCTTTCTAAAGGCTTGGAGTGAACATACTATTTTGCTCTAACTCAGGTTTATTTGACTGATTTCTCTTCCCCAGAAACCTGTTTCACAGATCAAACTTTAGGTAGCACTTTAGGAAAAATTGCCAGAGTTCCACTTTTCAGCAATATAACTATCCTCCCTCACCTGCATATGCGGTGTCCAATCTCCCTGTGACCTCCCGAGCCACTCAGGCTTTTCCTGGGTGGATGTTATTTCCACAAAGAGGTGGTCTCTTTGATCACATATGAATCCTGGGTACTTCTACCCATCCTTATCATTGCAATCTCCTCTGCAACATGGGACTGGGTTTGAGTTTTACAGGAATGCCAAATAATGCCTTGGTTTTGCCTAGTACTTTTATTTGTCAATGCCTTTTTCATACCTATCAATTAATTTTGTTCTCACAATAGTTCTATTAGGTATGAGTTACTCCTTATCATTTGTCCTCCTAACAGATGTGGAAACAGGCTCCGGGGAGTGACTGAGAATATGCCCCAGTGATGGCCAAATGGAGCCTGCAACCAATACCTCCCACCTTTGGAGATTGTACTAGAAGCTTATTAACCTCAGGAGCAGATTTGGTCCTCAATACATTGGACTTTTCAAGCCACTTGAAGCCTCATGCACTTCTGAAGGCTTAGTCGGACAGAGAAAGTCTATTCCAACTCGCTAGGCTTCTCCACACTGAAGGAAATAGGCTGGAGCCATTGATATTGTTTTGCCATTGTTGTTATTTAATAGAGTTCCTGTTCCTCAAAGGAAAAAGAATATAACTATAAAATTTACTTAAAGGGACCAGTCAAGAAAAGCATGTCGAGCTTCCTATGGAGTTCCAGGTAGACTGAGATCATTCCCAGTTAGTAGCACCAGAGAATTCTCTATAGAAGAGGTTCTTGAGTTGGGTTTCCATGAATGATGACAGAGGGAAGAATATGTGGAGGCAGTCCAGGAATATAAATGTTATGAACAGAAGAATGGCTGTCAGGAAGGTTTTCCTCTCCTTTCAAAATCCTGAGTCCTAGCTAGACATGGTGGACACGCCTGTAATCCCAGTACTTGGGTGGCCAAGACAGGATTGTAGGTTCAAGGCTAGCCTTAGCAATTTAGGAAGACCCTCAGCAACTTAGCAAGACCCTGTTTCAAAATAAAAACTAAAATACGTCTGGGAATATAGCTCAGGTAGAAGGCCCCTTAAAATTTCCTTTTAATAGATAAAAGGAAAAAGAAAAAGAATCCTGAGTCCTGTCATCTGAGATTGAGTATTGATGGTTATCAAGCACAACAGAGAAAGGAATTTTGAGGTGTCTGAAGGTGCCCAGAGGTTAGGCAGGGACCCTGGTGTTTGGGCATCAGGCTTGTTTGTAGCCAATTCACTGACTCCTTAAGGCTAAGACAATTATCAATGGTCCATTCTTTAATCTACACAATTGATGTTTTCTCAGTTTTATGCTAAGTGCTATGCAAACTCAACTTAAAGAGAACTTCCAGCCACCCCTTCCAAAATCATAACCCTTAAATTTCCAAAATTGAATTGAATAGAATTTGACTTGCTTTCAGGTTCCTCCTCAAATAGGATACCTTTGGTCCCACCAATTTTTAAAAAATAGCAGTCAGGCACTTTCTCTTTGGCAGAGAAGTTAACTGCCTTGTCAAAAATCACACTATAATATAGTTATTTGCCCAGTCCAGTTCCCTCGGGACTCAGTCTCTATAATGGATGGTTTTATTTTTAACCAGATAAACTGAGCCTCTATGTTGAGTTAGTTAGCGCATGTTCCTTCCCCCAAGAGATGGTGCCTTAACACCCCAGGGTCAATTTTCTTCCTTAATTTCTGAATTCTACAAATTATTCTCATCCCCTTAGAAGCTGCCTCCCCAGTGAAACTGGGTGAGTTATTCAACCTCTTTGTGCTTCAGTTCCTTCAACTGCAAAGGGGATAACTGGAGAATACTCACATCAGTAAGAATTGTAACGATGAAAAGAAACAATTCAAAGTGTTTAGCAGTTCTCCTAGCACATAATGAGTGCTCAATAAATGGTAGCTATTAATTTTACTTTGAACTGTGGTTAGAATAACTGCTTGTTTGCACACATGCCAAAAATTCTCCAATGACTAAAGCAAGGAAGTTCTAGCATTTTCTTCTTCTTTTTATATATATCATGAGTAGAAAAAAATGGAAATTTCCAAAAAGCACAAAGAAATTTGGATTTGCCCTAATTCTACTAATTTAGATTTTAAGTTAGAATATTTCCTTTTTAAATGTAACACTATCTTGAACATCTTTCCATATCATTAAACATGTTTCTATTATATTCTTAATATCTGCATATTTTTCATATTAGAGTTATGCCATGATTTACTTAACCAATTCTTCTATAGTCAACTATGATGTTTACAAGTTTTTGCTATTTTAAACAATATTCAGGTACAAATTTTGTACTACGTGTGTGTGGGGGAGACTGGGGATTGAACCCAGGAGTATTCTCTCTCTGAGCCACACCCCAGCCCTATTTATTTATTTGAAACAGAATCTTGCTAAGTTGCTGAAGGTCTGCCAAACTTGCAGAGGCTGACCTTGAACCTACAGTCCTCCTGTCTCAGCCTCCCAGGTACTGAAATTACAAGTGTGTACCACCATACCCGGCTTAGACACTCTGTGTGTGTGTGTGTGTGTGTGTGTGTGTGTGTGTGTGAACTTAACCAGAATTTTCCTTAGGATAAATTCATAGAAGTGAAATGTCTGAGTCTGAGGGTCTATTATATACTTATTATATCCTCTACTGCCAAACTGTCTTTCAGCTGGGCAAATTCCATTTTCTCACTTCCAACCCAACACTAACAAGTATTTAAAATCATTGCCAAGTTGATAAGTCATAAATGTAATTTCACTTTTTAATTTAAATTCTTATGAAAAAAATGATGAAAATTTTAATGTGTTTATTCAACAAACATTTGAATATTTTCTTCTGCGACCTCCCTGACAATATCATCAAAGAGATGATAAAGGGTGGTATTAAGAGTCCAGACTTTCGTGACTTCTTGTCTGAATCTAGCCTCTGCCTCTGGATTCAGTAGTCTTATGCAACTTACTCAGCCTTTCTGTGCCTCGATGTCTCCATTAAAATGGGGACAGTATTAGTGCTGACTGCATACAGTTAGGTACTTGTGAGCACCAAGGACAATGAGCTACTGTTACTGTTTGCCCACCTGGGGTGTTGGACTTCTTAGGTGGGTGTGGTGAAGAGGGCAAGGGGAGGACATCAGAAGAAGTAATGGTATAAACAAAGACACAAAGGGACAGGAAGTGTCATGCTAGCTCACATATTCAAACTTTTCCAATAACTTCATGTGTTTTGAGGAATGAAGAACAAGAATAATTTCGTACATTGTTTTCCACTCATGAAGGTGTCCATAAGATGCTTTCTAGGTCTATACATGACACTGCCCCTCTGAGTCCCACAGCTCCCAGGTTGTGTTGTCTTTCACCTGTAATGACCCACATTGAGCAGGCATGAGAAAGTGTGACTATATTGCCCCAGCCTCTGTATTCTCAAATGCAAATTCCTCTCCATTATACAGCACATAATGGAGAATTATCAGGACCCAATTTAGTGCTCTAATGGTGTCCTCAGGTTTGGATGACACTAGAAATACACACAGCCCCAGAAGTTTCGTGGCAGGTCAAAAGGGACTTCAGAGCTCATCTACCCCCACTTCCTCATTCACAAAGAAGTTTTGTATAACTACAGTCAAAACAGACCCAAGAATGGAAAGCAGAGAGCTCAGGAGGCTTTATAACTTTTGAAATTTGGACATCTTCTGTGTAGACTATTTTAAAACATTGAATTAATGAGGAGAGAAACCAGTCCAATAGGGGAATTGAATGGGGAAGGGAGCTGGGGAGGGGAAAATGAGGCTTGAGGAAGGGAACAGTTCAAACAGTGCCATGTCCATACATGAAGGTATCACCACCCATCTCGCTAACACGTGTGGGGAGAGAGGAGGAGGGAGTGGGTGGGATATGAAGGGAAATACAACACATGATGTGTACATGTATGAATGTATCACTTCAAATCTCATTATGATGTATAATTACAATGCACTGATAAAAAGTATTTTAAAACCCCCAAAACATTCAAACCCAACTTTTATTTTGACTCAGTTAGCTAAAGATGAAGGAGCCACTATTACTCTATCCTATTCTGCCCATACATCCTGTCCAAGAATGGCTCCATGCACTTTATCATAATGTAATACCATAGCATATATTTGAGAACCATTTGTCTCAAGTCAATTAACATCCTTCTCCCCAGCCAAGGTCCTAAACCTTTCTCCTCAGAGCTATGCCTTACATAATCACCTACCTCCATTTAGTATCTCTGGATCTCCATTTCTTCATATATAAGATGGGGGTGCTGTTCTAAAAGATGCCTTCCAGGATAAACATTTCAAGATTCCATTTGTGGGCCTATATACTGACTCCAGGAAGTACTTTCCTGAATCACAGTACTTTGTGACTACAAAAAAAAACCCACCTCCATAATTACCATTAGTGAAAACTAGCCCAAAGGCCCAGCAGACATCCTACACCAGACTCGGGAGACAACTCAAGCCCCTCAGCCCCAGACTTCGACAAGCCAGGTACACACAATCGGGACTGGTTCAGAACACTGAAACATGGGCACTAACTTAGGTGAGGGGAGATAAGAAAATTTATCTTGCTCAAGTTTACAAACAAAACTTTTCAATACTTCCACACAAAAGTATCAAATCAGACTTTAATATCTTTTCTGGCTGCAGTCCACCAGTCTCTTTGCATGGGGCCACAGTCCTTAGTGTCTAGACTGGTGTTAGGTGGGACCCCAACATCAAATCTTGATAACTCCCAGATGGGTTAATTTGCAGCCAAAGTTGAGTACTAGTAAGATGAATTGCTTCCAAAGTAGGCTGCATAATTTAACATCATTCATTCTAAAAAAATTAGAATGTATACACACACACACACACACATACACACACACATACATATTAAAAAATTCTAAAATGACCTCATTCTATTAAATTTAATTATAATTAATATCTTTGAGTATATTTACATATTAGTACATTTGTAACAGATTACTGCCATACTAAATATATAACTTATAAATAAGTACCTATTTATCTGGAATGCATTCTAAAATAAGGGTTTTTGAGAGCTGTGTATTATCTAAAAGTTTGAATCTAAATAATTCATTGGGTAAGTAGGCATTGCTTTAGTTATGATCTGCATGGTTTACTGTTAGGTAACTTCTATGCTATCATTTATTTGCCTTTCATTTGTGCAGTATGTCTTGTCTCCCCCTTTAAGGCAAAGACTCTGTTTCCAGATTTTTACTCTCTATTATATTCTTGGCATGGTGTTAGACCTATCAGGGTCTGTCACATGCTAGCTGTTGGGCAAGCCTTAGTTTCTTCACTCAAAAAATATTGAAAATAATAGTGCCAACTTCATAGCACTATTATGAGGATTAAATATGAGATGGTTTTACATAATTTTTAACATATGTTATGGATTTAATGAATGGGAGCTATGTTTATTACTCATTGGATTGAGTTCTTATATTCCATGCATATGGAATGCCAGGTACCATGTTAGGAAATGAGGGGAAAGTGTGTAAGACATGGTTTCTCTTTAAGAAATTCATAGTCTAATAACAACAACAAACATTTAAACATACAATCATAATGCCACCTAATGAATGGTCTCATTGGCATATCTATTAAGAAGAAAGCTAAGGAAGCAATTAATTCTTCCTAGTGCTTTAAAGCATGAATATGAGTTTTCCTATAGACAATGAAGAAGCATATTCTTGGAAGAAGAGCATAGGCACATGCACAGTACAGTGTGGTCTGGGGATCCATGGGGATCCATGGGGATCCCTGAAACAATTTCATGTGGACTACAGAGTCAAAACAAAACAGTGATCATAATAATACCAACACATTACTTGTTTTTCTTATTGTCTCACAGAAGTACAATGGAGTAATATACAACAGAAAACAGCTATGAGAATCTAGCTATCTTCCATTAAGGAGATTTGTCAAAATGTAAAATAATGTCTCTCTGATTAAGTTTCATCATTTTGAAAAAGTTATTTTTCGTAAAATGTTTTGTCAATATGTAATAGATTTATTGTTATTTAAAAGTGAGTTTTGATTCACATTTCTTTGATTGCTAATGATGTTGAACTTTTTAATATATTTATTGGCTTTTCTATTTCTTCTTTTGTGAAATCTCTTCAGTTCAATTTCCCATTTTTTGATTGGGTTATTTGTTTATTTAGTGTTAAGTTTTTAAAGTTCTTTGTTTATTCTAGATATTAGTCCTCTTTCAGAGGAGTAGCTGGCAAAATTTTTCTTCCTTTCTGTAAGCTCTCTCTTTAAACCTTTGATGCTTTCCTTTGCTGTGCAAAAGCTTTTCAATTTGGTGCCATCCCATTTATTGATTCTCGGTTTTACTTCCTGAGCTTTAGGGGTCTTATTGAGGAAGTCTCTACCAGTGCCTCTATGTTGGAGAATTGCTCCTATGACCTATTCTAGTAATTGCAAAGTTTCTGGTTTAATTTCTAGGTACAGCAATAAAAGTATAAAAATATAGTGATTTAATGAACAAATAATCTTAAATATTTCAACTCTAATTTCTAATATGGGAGAAATCTATATCTGTGCATTTATATACATCGATATAGACATCCCCACTGTTAACAGGAGCTCTTTGAGGTCCTCCATAATTTTTAAAACTGAAAAAGGGTCCTGAGACCATTAGTATAAAGACATAAAATTACATTGTGTGTTCAAGGAATAAATGAATAAATGAACATGTACAGTTGACTACCTCTGGTTCTTTTTGGAAGCAGAGTATAAATTATAAATATATATATCACACATTTGTATAGAATGAATATGATTATCATATCTTCTCAGCCTATGAATAACAGATAAAATACACCAGAATGCTGAGAGGGTTAATCTGAATTTATTGGTGATTTTGATAAAGGATGAGGGAACAGATTTAGTTAATCCAGTGAAAGTCATCGCATATAAATTTGCAAACTAACGTACTCCCTGGGCTGAGGTCATGTGCTTAATTTTAGCAAGTAGGGTGAATATGTTTGGGTAGGTATTTATACGAGGCAGTGGACTGAGCTGGGGATGGGTTTGACAGTGGAAACAGTGATACAACCTTTATTATTTTCAATGCAGAAAAATGAACTATTAATGTGATGTTCTGGTTGAGAATTTAAACTCTCAAAAAATCTGAAAATTCAAAGTCATGGTACCCATAGCAACCATAACTCTGCCCCCTTGCATGCCCAGTGTGGAGTATTTTGTATTGCAGTACATGCTGTGAAATCTATGCCTAAATGTGCTATATAGCAGAGTTACAGTTGCTGTGGGAACTGTAACTTTGAATTGCCTGCCTTTTGTGTCATTAAACTTTCAGCTGAAGTATTGCATTAAAGGAGTTTTTCCCCCTCCATTGCATTTCCTCATTAAAAATTTTTTTTGATTGGGCATTTTTTAAAGGGTGTAAATGATTAGATTCAAATAGCAAGATAATGCATTTTAGTTTCCCATATATATGCACTGATATAGCATTAGTGAATTACCACATTTACATATTTCAACCTGCAATAACACGCCATAAAATAATCCTCTGTTTATATAGCACCTTTAATCCTGAAGGGTCCCATCATACACACAGCCACACAGTAACCGAACCACATTGGACAAGAAAACTCAATAAATATTTAACAACGCCCAACAAAATTATACAATGCTTTAGGACAAGCAGTAAGGACGAAAGGCGCTGTCATCCAGTGGTTGGAAAATAAACCAAGGACTGAGGAATCTGACTCTTCCTTCTGACTACTGAGATGCACGGGCTTTCTCCTTGACATTGAGTCAATGATGTGAATCCCTCACAACTCTGGGCATTCCATTTTCTCTGTTTACCCAGGAAGTATTTCTAGAACCAATGGCAAGAAAATAGCTCAGAAGTTCATTTGGTTGAGTCTCCTACTCCCAGACAAGGAATGTATCCATGTATTCCGGAACAGGAGTCGGCAAACTTCAACAGCAAAGGGCAAGATAGGAAATATTTTAGGCTTTGAGAGCCATTCAGTCTGTCACGGCTACTCATCTCTGCCATTTTAGTGCAAAAGGAGCCATCAATAATACATAAATGAATGTGCAGGGCTGCATATCAGTAACATTCATTTATGGACACGGAAACTTGAATTTCATATAATTTTTATATATCACAAGAATGTATCTTTAACCATTTAAAAATGTAGCACATGGGCCGGGCGTGGTGGCGCACGCTTGTAATCCCAGTACTTGGGAGGCAGAGACCGGAGGATCCGGGTTTGCGGCCAGCCTTAGCTACTTAGTGAGGCCTCTGCAACTTCGTAAGACCTGGTTTCAAAATAAAGTATAAAAAATAGGGCCGGGGGTGTAGCTTGGAGGTAAAACGCCCCTGGGTTCAATCCCCGGTACCACACACACACAAAAAAACAATGTAGCATATGTTCTTAGCCTGTGGACTTGTATGAAAGTGGGTGGTGGAATGAAGTTTACTGATCCCTGCTCTAGAAGTTGGTGCTGCATGTTATGCCCAAGGCTACCTTTAGACACTGGTGAGCTTCTCAATACTTAACAACTAGTTCCTCACTTCAGAAAGTACGTGATTGTTTATACACATGTAAATCTAGATCTATAGACTTATGATATGTATATTCAGATCTAGTTATATACATATATAGTATGTCCACAAATAATGATAAAATATACAACACTCTTTGTCTTAAGTTCCATTTGGCCAATTTATTCTGTGTGTGTGTGTGTGTGTGTGTGTGTGTGTGTGTGTGTGTAGTACTGGGGATTGAACCCAGGGGCATTCTACCTCTGAGCTACATCCCAAGTTCTATTGTAATTTTTATTTTGAAATAGGGTCCCACTAAATTGCTGAGGCTTGTATCAAATCTGAGATCCTCCTGTCTCAGGCTCCCAAGTACTAGGATTAGAGGCATGTGCCACCATGCCTGGCTCAACTTATTCTTATGGAATGCTTTTGTCACTATTTGTTGAACTCATAGCCACAGGTAACCTATGATCACAATTAGTAAATGAGTATAGTTCCTACTTGAATATTGGTTGATACTTTCATTTTGATTAAAGAATAAGACAAAAGTGGAAAATGTATACTAGAAATTCACTCTTTCATCAATGGCATGAGCAATTCTTTGCTGGCATTAGATAATAGCTTTCAATTATTTCTTCAATTTTTTGTGCTATTCACAACATAAGTGGCAACAAACTTCAACACACATTTAACTTTAATTTGTGTATTATTAATCAGGGTTCTCCAGAAAAATAGAATCAATAAGATATACATATACATATATGTTTGCATTTATATGTGTATGGAGAGAGATTGATTTATTATTATTATTTTTTTTTTTTTTGCGGTACCGAGGATTGAACCCAGGGGCGTTCTACCTCTGCGCTACACCCCCGGCCCTATTTTTTATACTTTACTTTGAAACCAGGTCTCACAAAGTTGCGGAGGTCCTCACTAAGTAGAGAGAGAGAGAGAGAGACAGAGAGAGACAGAGAGAGAGAGAGAGACAGAGAGAGAGAGAGAGAGAGAGAGAGAGCTGAGGCTGGCCGCGAACCCGGATCCTCTGGTCTCTACCTCCCAAAGTACTGGGATTACAAGAGTGCGCCACCACACCCGGCCCTGAGATTGATTTATTATTAAGAATTGGCTCACATGATTAATTATGGAGGCTGAGAAGTCACCAATCTGGACACTGAAGACAGCTAATATGTACTAATCCAAAGACCTGCAAACCACGTGATACAATACTTCAATTTGACTCTGAAGAACTAAAAAGACAAATGTCCCAGCTCAGTCAGTAAGGAGGAGTTCCCTCTTATGCAATCTTTTTGTTCTAGGCACACCTTCAACTGTTTGGGTGAGGCCCACCCACATCAGGGAGGATAATCCACTTTACTCAATCTTCTGAATCAAATGTTAATCTCATTAAAAAAAATACCCTCACAGACATAACCAGAACATTTGACCAAATATGTGGGCACCTCATGGATCGGTTAACACATAAAATTATCCACAATGTATAATTATAACATTTTTTCCATCACTTAAGTCTAAACTATCAACAAAGCAATATGCTGAGCCCTGATTTGTAATTTTTGTCAAATTCCATAGTCTAAATCCAGTCACCATTGCTAATTTCAAACCTACCAATGTGATGTCAGTGGACCTGGAAGAGATGTGCAGCAGTAGTAGCAGCATGCTATTTTATAGTATTGTGTATACCAAAATACGAAAACTATAAATAACCTCAATAATGTGTGTAGGTGACAGTAACATGTAATAAAATAATTAGAAAACAATGAGTTTTGAATGTGTCTTATCTTTATTTAATATAATTTATTTAATCATGAGTTTGTATAGTTTAATAATGGATGTGTTTAATAGCAGGCTTGCAAAATTCCTCAAAAGGTGGTAATCAGTTCTGGGGAGTCCACAGGAGCTAGTTCCAGCACACCCTTAAAGTGGCCTTGTATAAGCCCTCTGGAGATTCATCTGGGCCCTGCTCTTCTTTGTGCAAATCCCACCCAATTTCATTTTGGTCAAAGTTTATTGAAAATGAGGACAGAATTAATCTCATTATTCTTCTTGGTATTGTTTTTTTTTCCTGAAGTACACTGATCTCTTTACACCCTTAGTGAATTACCACATTTACATATTTCAACCTGCAATAACAAGTCATAAAATTGTTGGTCTGTAACATGGCAAAATGTAGGTGGAGGCAGCCACGGGCCTTGCTGGGGCTCCCATGGGCTTGGTTGGCCACCCAGCACAGGGAGCTGCCACGACGCAGATGAGCAGTCTGGATAATTCTGCCGCCATTGTCAGTGAAATTCTGACAAACCCAGAATTAAGGTTTGAGATTTGCAGATAATTGTAGCTATGGACATGGAGACACAGAAAATTGGTGAAGAATGGTTCCCTTGACTTTCAGGCTAGTGATTTACCTACTGTACCCACTCTGCTTCTAAATAATGAGTTAGTTAAGGCTTGTCAAGTAGTTTTTAAGTTGTAAATCACCCAACACAAGGCATCATTAACATCTATTTGAAACTGCGCAGAGAAATTTTTAGTAGGCAATACACAGTTTCTCTGTGGAGCCAAGATTCCATGTCTGCACGTTTTCTTGTCTTTTTTTTTTTTAATCAGGTATGGCAAGATGTTTTAAAAACCTCAGATGGCTGGGACCTCTGTTTTTTGTATGATCTAAGATAGCTGTTCCCAGCAATTTCTTTAATACCATGCTGGGGGCACTTTGATCGAATTATTTATTAATATGTGGATCGCTAATGAATCTGAAGGACAAGTAGCCAGTGAGTCACCACTCTCTTGGCCGGCACTTTGCCATTTGAGATGGAGTGATGGCATTCCAGAAAGAGGGTCAAGGTTACAGTTCAGCAAAAGTCATATATGTACCCCTGCGGTGCATGTGATTTTTTTTAAATAAGAAGCTTAGTTATTTCTAAACTAAGTAACTCATAAATGTCAAGGGCATTTAAAAGCAGTGAATTGTTAAAATTAAGGGATCTTTGGGTATTTGTGATTGGGGTGAGGGAGTGGGATTTGGCTTTAATTTACAAACAAATTAGAAAAAAGTAAACAGATTCAGCATTGCTATTATAACTAGAACAGACTTAAGCAAATTTAATTTAACTTCCCTGAGAATATTTGATTAATTTCAGACCCTAGAGGAACTCATGATATAATAGGAAGTGTCCATCTGTACGAGGGCAGAGGATTTGGGGGCTCCCAGTGCCCACAAAGGACATCACGTGATGTCCCCCCCCCGGGGGGGACCCCTTTCTCCAACTGCCTCGGGACACACTTGGGTCTGGCTCTAAATCCATGAGAACTCTGTGCCCATCCTCGTCCTCCTGAAGCTACTGGCCTTTACTGTCAGTGTCTGAGCTAGAGTCCCCCCGCCCCCCCACAGCCCCAGAGACCAGCGACAAATAGGAGCCCCAAATTTAAGATGTAGCTCAACCTTTGACCACTAGAGGTCTCCTGGAAAGCAATGACCCGTGTAACCCGGTTTATCCTCCTTCAAACCAATAGACTTGTTGCTGGGACTTGACGAGCCTGCTCTGCTGGAGGCCGGCTTATTAATATCACCACCCAC
>PVJS01034469.1:0-21564 GCA_004027185.1 Glis glis | reverse complement strand
AAAAAAAAATAAAATAGGGCTGGGGGTGTAGCTCGGAGGTAGAATGCTCCTGGGTTCAATCCCCAGTGCCAAAAAAAAAAAAAAGAAAAGAAAAGGAAAGGGAAGGGAAGGGATGGGAAGTCTTTTGAACAATTGCATGGGAGTTCTTATGAAGGAACCCAAAGAAGAAGTTCAGTGACCTGCCCAAGAGGGAGCGGTAACAGCTATGCAGGAGCTGGTGGACTCGCCGTCTTTTCTAGTGTAACACACAACCAGGGTTTGTGGTGTCTGGAAAATTCAATTATCCTGATTTAACAAAAACTGAGTATAGGTTCAGCATCCCTGGTCCAAAAATCTGAAATCTATAATGCTCCAATGCTGGACGTGGTAGTGCACACCTCTAATCCCAGTACTTGGGAGGCTGAGACAGGAACATCACGGGTTCGAGGCCAGCCTCAGCAATTTAGCAAGGCCCTCAGCAACTTAGCAAGATTCTGTTTCAAAATAACAAATAAAATAGGGCTGGGGGTGTAACTCGGAGGTAGAATGCTCCTGGGTTCAATCCCCAGTCCCAGAAAACAAACAAACAATGCTCCAATATTCTATTTTTTTTGGGGGGGGAGCCAACCTGTTCCAGATTTGGGAATATTTTGAATGTCAGACTTTTGGATTAGGGATGCTCCACTGGTAAATGCTATACAAAAGATCCAAAATCTGAAAAGCTGTGTGATATCTTAATACTTGTGGTCCAGGCATCCTGGGTTAGGGATGCTCAGCCCGGGTTTATCTTCTGGGAAGCGGGGTGCTGACTGCTCCTCGCACCAGTCTTTACTTGGAGACCAGGTACCTGGCAGTAGAATCCCCACGGAGGACGGGGGCAGTGCTGGGGAGGAGAAGACTGTGGCAGGGTCAGGAGGAGCCAGATGTGGTGGGACATCCCAGCACCAGGGTTCTGGAGCCAGCTGCTGCTGGCCAGCCTGTGGGCGGTGGGGCGGTGGGAGCCCCTCCCGGGGGATCTTCCCTCCCGTCCCTGGGCGGCCAAGCCCTGCACACCTGAGGTCAGGTTCCTTGGACCACGCATGATTCCCTCTCTATCAAGTAAACAGGCAGGTGTCACCTGAGCGACACCCTTACCTGGACGTGTTCTGAGCTGTGACCCAGACTCCACAGAGATTTCCAACCACAGGTCTGACTCATTCTCGTAACATGATCATGTTTTATTTGAAGACGTGTCTACACTGCATTGAGCACCAACACAGGTGTGGCCAAGAAACCCGCAGTCCTGTCCCAGCAGGCATGGGGGCCAGTGTGTGACCTGGGGTGGACTGTCACTTTTCACAGTGGGGGAAGAAAGGAGAGGAAAGAAGAAATGGGCGCCCTTCCTAACTCCTGTTCAGGCATCTGAGACTAGAAGCTATTTAAATGCACATGGCTCCTCTCAACTCGCTTCCCTCGGCCAGCTGCTGTGCGAACACGGAGCCTGGTGGGCCGGCTGGGCTTGGACGACACACGGACGCACTGTTTAAAACGATATCCACACAGGACCGCAAAAAAAGGGCGGAATGGGCCATGCTTCCGCCAGATCGTTTACTTTTTCCTGTTTTATGAACTCTTGCGAGTTTAGAGGATATGAGGATTGCACAACCAGGATCATCGGCAGAGTGTCTGCTCAGTATAAAAACTTGTGTAGGAAAAAGAGTCTCATGTGTCTATGGGAAGAGAAGCGGTGGTGCCTCTCGGGCCCCTTCCTTCTGAGCCTTTCCATAGGACCCCAAAGATGCGGCACATCCTAAAGACTGGGAAGTCAGATCTTTAAATCCTGCTGTGTTTTTTTTAAATTAGTATTGTACAAAATTAGTTTTTGATCTTCCTGTCTTTCTTTGGAGGCAGAAAGCCAATGTTAGAAAATGGGCAGGTTTTATCTCCTACATAGGGTTTCTCTCTGCTTGGGGACCAAGCCCAGTTCTTGGTGTTTGGGATAACTGAG
Organism: Glis glis; assembly: GCA_004027185.1. Classification (NCBI taxonomy): domain Eukaryota; kingdom Metazoa; phylum Chordata; class Mammalia; order Rodentia; family Gliridae; genus Glis; species Glis glis. Next base: position 19,598 of record PVJS01034469.1, on the reverse strand, counting down.
TCCCTGGCACCATGGGCAGCCAGCAGCTTCCTCATGTTAGGGGGGTGTTTGATATCTCCACACCCCAGAACAAAGTGGCCAATCTGAAGGGTTTGAGATATAGGGAAGAGAGAGGGCTGCCCCTTAGCTCTGGCCCCCCATCATCCCAGGGCAGCGGAGGGAGCAGGTAGGATCAAACCTGGGAGTCATCATCATCGCTGGCTTAGAGACACGGTGCCATCCCCCAAGCAGACACTTCCTGTTTATGACCTCAAATGGATGCCTTGGACATAACTTAGCTGAATCTCTTAGGCAGCTGCTTTATCACATATCATCCGAGTTGAGATTTCCTACAGGATTATTTGAACCCAATTGGGTTAAAAAAAAAAGACCAAACTAGACTGGAATGCGTACATGTCAACAGATCAGCCACTGCAAAATGCCTGTGTCACCGACTGACGTAGCACTGGATCTGAGGACTCCGCGCATATAAACATTTTTAGATTCCTTTGCATTTTTAACAATAACACAATGACCAGAATGAAGATGTGCATACAGTCTCTAACATCAATCCGTGATGGTGTCTTGGTTACAAATCAGGTTTCTTTTCTTTTTTTTTTTTGTGGTACTAGGGATTGAACCCAGGGGAATTTGGCCTCTGAGCTCCACCCCCAGCCCTCTTTTATTTTTTATTTTGAAACAGAGTCTCACTAGGTTGCTGAGGGTCTCGCTAAGTTGCTGAGGCTGGCCGCGAACCTGGGATCCTCTTGTCTCAGCCTCCCAAGTACTGGGTTGACAGGCATGCACCACCACATCTGGCTGGTTTCAATGTCGATATCGTCTTGGTTACAAATCAGTTTTATCTCATTTTCCACGCATGTTGTCTCTTAAATCATCTTTTATAAAATTTACATTTTTTTTCAAAAGGTAAATGCTTAGAGGAGCCAGGTCGTGTGAATTATCTTTCTTGCGGTTCCTTTCAGCACGCGGAGGGATCACCGTGGATTCTGCCTGGGGTGGGCGAGCGTTCCATGGGTCATCTTCTCCCATGAGCTTGGGGACAGGGAGAAAGGGCAGCCAGAGACTCTTCTGAAACACGTTGGCATAAAGGCATGAACCTTCAACTCTTTAGGGCCTATGAACACAAAAAAAGGGAGTTACGACTTCTCTTACCAACTTTGCAAATAGTAAGCCCATCGGTGTTTTGTCTACACCTCCCGCGTTTGGAACCCTTCTCCTCTCCCCGTTCATTCCTCCTCGTCCCTAATCCTCACACAGCCAGGCTAGATGTCCAGTCACCTCTGCCCACCACAACTGCTGCTGTCTGTTCAACGGTGGCCCTCGGACCCCCAGTTGTAGATCATCTGTCCTTTCCCCTCCCCCTCCCCCTTAGAGTGTCTCCCCAACAGAAATAAGAAAAGGCTGTCCTCAGCCGGGCATGCCTCGAATCCCAGTACTTGAGAGGCTGAGACAGGAGGATTGCAGGTTTGAGGACAGCCTCAGCAAGGAGTGAGATTCTGATCAACCTAGCAAGACCCTGTTTCAAAATAAAAAATAAAATAGGGCTGCAGGTGTAGCTCGGAGGAAGAATGTCCCTGGGTTCAGTCCCCAGTACCACACACACATAAAAAAAAAAAAGAAAGAAAAGTTTGTTCTCTGGCAATGAATTTGAATATTCTGATTTTTTCTTTTTTTGCTGTACTGGGGATTGAACCCAGGGGCATTCTACCTCCAAGCTATACCCCCAGCCCTATTTTTAATCTTTATTTTTTTTAATTTTTATTTTTTTTGTGGTACCGGGGATTGAACCCAGGGGCGTTCTACCTCCGCGCTACACCCCCGGCCCTATTTTTTATACTTTATTTTGAAACTGGGTCTCACAAAGTTGCAGAGGGCCTCACTAAGGAGAGAGAGAGAGAGAAAGAGAGAGAGAGAGAGAATGAGTGAGCTGAGGCTGGCCGCGAACCCGGATCCTCCGGTCTCCGCCTCACAAAGTACTGGGATTACAAGCGTGCGCTACCACGCCCGGCTTAATCTTTATTTTGAAATAGGGTCTCACTAAGTTGTGGAGGGCCTCAATAAGTAGCTGAGGCTGGCTGCAAACCTGAGATCCTCCTGTCTCAGCCTCCCAAGTACTGGAATTACAAGCATGTGCCACCGCGCCTGGCTATTTTTTTTTAAGAATTTCTTTCTTTTTTGTTCGTTTGTTTTGTGGTACTGGGGATTGAATCCATGGGAACTCTACCTCTGAGCTGCAACCCCAGTCCCTTTATTTTTAAAAATTTATTATTTATTTATTTTTAAAATTTTATTATTTATTTATTGCAGTACTAGGGATTTAACCCTGGGACATTCTACCTCCGGGCTACACCCCCAGCCCTATTTTTAGTCTTTATTTTGAAACAGGGTCTCACTAAGTTGCGGAGGGCCTCACTAAGTAGCTGAGGCTGGCCGCGAACCTGCAATCCTCCTGTCTCAGCCTCCCAAGTACTGGGATTACAAGCGTGCACCACCATGCCCAGCTATTTTCTTTTTTAAGAATTTCTTTTTTTTTTGTTCATTTGTTTTGTGGTACCGAGGATTGAACCCAGAGGTGTTCTGCCTCTGAGCTACACCCCCACACAGCCCTTCTTACTTTTTATTTTGAAACAGGGTCTCTCTAAGTTGCTGAGGGTCTACGTTGCCGAGGCTGGCCTTTGCACAGAGGTGCATATTGGATGGGAGGCCCGAGTCCTGAACATGGCGGCCTCCGCCCCTCTCACGGGGCTGCAAGTACTTACGCGTACCCGCCTGACATTTTCCGCACCACCACGGTGATGATCCCAGCTAGGAAGCCAATGGCCAGCAAGACTCCGACTACGATTCCCACCAGGGTCACTGTCGCCAAACCATCTGCATGGGAGGGAAGAAGAGCAGGACCCCAGGTGAGAAACACGTGACAAAGCACGTCACACGTATGCAGTGCCGGCGCCCACCCGCTGCCCTGCTGCTTCTTGTGCGGCCCGGGGAAGGTGAGCCTCCAGTGCAGATGCACGGGGCTGTTTTTCTTTTATTTTTATTTATTTATTTATTTTTTTGCGGTACCGGGGATTGAATCCAGGGGCGTTCTACCTCCGAGCTACACCCCCGGCCCTATTTTTTATTCTTTATTTTGAAACCGGGTCTCGCGAAGTTGCGGAGGGCCTCACTAAGTAGCTGAGGCTGGCCGCGAACCTGCGATCCTCCTGTCTCAGCCAGTACTGGGATGACAAGCGTGTGCCACCATGCCCAGCAGGCAGGCGCTTTATCACTGAGCTACACTATAGCCCTACTCTAATCCCATCTTTTTTTTTCTTTTGGTGGTACTAGGGATTGAACTCAGGGACATTTTACCTCTGAGCTACACTCCCAGCCCAATTTTTTATTCTTTATTTGGAAACACATTCTCATTAGGTTGATGAGAGTTTCACTACTTGCTGAGACTGTCCTCAAACCTGCGATCCTCCTGTCTCAGCCTCCCAAGTACTAGGATTACAGACGTGCGCCGCCATGCCTGGCTTAATCCCATCTTTTGAATGAAAAGATTTTGGGGGTCTCGGGCTCTATCACACATAACACACTGGCTTCGCTCGATGGGTGGTGTTCCCACATGGCGCCTGTCCTTATTCTTAGTGACACTACATTGTGATATGACACCAGAGCTATCATTCAGTGAGTAGACTCATTTGTGGTTTGCTAATTTCTTTCTTTTTTTTCCCCCTTGGGGTGTTGGGGATCAAACCCAGAGCCTCATGCATGGTAGGCAAGTGCTCTCCCGCTGATCCCCAGCCCCAGCCCTGCTTCTCTCAAATACAGGAAGTTCCCTTTTCTTACTCTAAAAGAGGTGTGAAATCTGGATCTGTTCCTGGGAGGTTTTTTGTTTTTGTTTTTGTTTGATACTGGGAATTGAACCCAGGGACATTCTACCTCTGAGCTGCACCTCTAGCTTTTTTTATTTTTTATTATTAATTTATTTATTTATTTTGCGGTACTGGGGATGGAACTCAGGGGCATTCTACTTCCGAGCTACACCCCCAGCCCTATTTTTTGTTCTTTATTTTGAAACAGGGTCTCACTAAGTTGCAGAGGGCCTCACTATGTAGCTGAGGCTGACCACAAACCTGCCATCCTCCTGTCTCAGCCTCCCAAGTACTGGGATTACAAGGGTGCACCACCACGCCCAGCTCCCCCAGCCCTATTTTTTATTCCTTATTTTGAAGCAGAATCTCACTGAGTTGCGGAAGCCTCATTAAGTAGCTGAGGCTGGCCGAGAACCTGTGATCCTCCTGTCTTGGCCTCCCAAGTACTAGCTCTTTTTACTTTAAAATAGAGTGTCATTAAGTTGCTGAGGCTCTCGCTAAGTTGCTGAGGCTGCCTCAAACCCATGATCCTCCTGTCTCAGCCTCCTAAGATTATAGGGGGATTACAGGCGTGTATCACTGCGTCTGGCTATGACTTTTTTTTTCCTCATTCACTTTAGAAAGTAGAGTCAAAGACACTGAGCCACAGAGATGGGAAATAAATAAATGGTGAAAAAGTTTCAGGGAGCCGAGCGTGGTTGTGCACGCTTGTCATCCCAGTACTTGGGAGGCTGAGACAGGAGGATCACAGGTTCGCGGCCAGCCTCGGCTACTTAGTGAGGTCCTCGACAACTTAGTGAGACTCTGTTTCAAAGTAAAGACTAAAAAATAAGGCTGGTGGTGTAGCTCAGAGGTCGAATGCCCTGGGTTCAATCCCCAGTACCTCAAAATAAAAAAAGTTTCAGGGATTTGTTGAGGGCCTTGTTAATCATCAGCTTTGAGGTCACCTCGGTCCTGCTTGGGAGGGGCACAAACTGCCCACCCAGGTGGAGATTTCTGCACGCAAACAAATCTCCAAGGACCATGAGACCGATCAGCAAAGCCCCTGACATCTTCCCTGTTGACCCTTTCCTTCCCTGATTCATCTGTGACGACCTTGATGTTTTTCCCTGATTTCCCCCATGACTGCTTTGCTGTCTCCTATGATTAATTATTCTTATAATGTTTTGGTTATAACTCTCAATAAAAGTGGGACCTTTCCTAGCTGTGATGTCATGATGTATGTATTTGGATTTTGGGCCACAGTTCCTGGCTCCTAACTCCGTCCCCAAGGCAGGCCATAGAAACTAGAACTCCTTTCCCTCAGGTGGGTCATAAAAAGCCTAATCTCCCTTTGCCCTTGTGTCTTGGAGCCATAAGGAAATTCTCTGACCTGTCGGCATCCCGCAGGAGGTCATAAGACCCTCCTCATACCCTGGAGGGAGGAATGCTGCATAGAAGGTACCAGAAGAACCTGAGCAGACAGACAGGCCTTGCTGGGGTTCCCCAGTCAGTCCGTTGTCATTCGATTTTATACCCTTTCATTCTAGCACACTTCAATACAGTCCTCCGTGCTCCAAGCGTGCCAATGCATTGAAGTCTCCATACAAGCCCCAAAGCTGGACACATGGGGGTTCCCAGAGGGTGGGGCTCGATGGAAGCGCAGAAGTTCTGCATCCCTTCCCCTACACCTTGTCCAGTGTGCTGGTATTGAAAAATTGCTCCGGGATTAATTTCCAATAAAATGTAAAAGGCAGTCATTTATGCAGGGGGAGGCGGCAGCTTTGCCTGGTACTTCAGAGCTCCCCCGCCTCTCTCTGCCCTTTGTTCTAATGATTAACCCATAGTAAGAACGTAAAGACAACTGAAGCCTCTAGCCTTAGAAGCACGCAGAGACTTAGGAGCACTGTAGAGGCAGTTAAGGCCTTTAGTCCTAAAAAAATATAGAAAGTAACTAAAAGCCCTAAGATCACAGTGACTCTGCCTGGTGCATTTTAAAACTGTAAAGATAGCAAGGGCCTTATGCCTTGCTCTTAGAGATTACACACAGTTGCACCGGCTACACTAGTGCCTCTGTTTCCCTCCTGTTCTTTGTGACTCAGCCTCAGTATGAGAAAGGCAAACTCCATGGGTTACTTCAAAGCACCCATAGCTGATGGACAACCAATACAGCCCAATACAATGGAGGTAAAAACAAGGTAGACTATTGACCCCTGCACTTAGTAAGTGCACTGTCTGAGACTAGATGGTACTACCTGCCAAAAAAATAAGTTACTAGCCTGTTGCCTTGGTAACGCTGATAAGAACATACCAATGTGAGAACTGTATTTAAGAGGTCGGGGCTGGAGGGAGGGGCAGAGTTCCATTTTCGGGTTCTCCAGTGTGCACGCTGCTTTTCTTCTCTTCCCTTTCTATTTCCTACTGACTTTATAATAAAATTTTCTTTAGGCGGGCATGGTGGCGCGTGCTTGTAATCCCAGTACTTGGGAGGCTGAGACAGGAGGATTACAGGTTCGGGCCAGCCTCAGCTACTTAGTGAGGCCCTCCGCAACTTAGTGAGACCCTGTTTCAAAATAAAGAATAAAAAAATAGGGCTGGGGTGTAGCTTGGAGGTAGAATGCCCCTGGGTTCAATCCCCAGTACTGCAAAAAAAAATTTTTTTTTTTGTTTAAGCTGCAACCACTGCCTGTTAGTTTTAATTCCCCATTCATAAAATCTTATCTGAATTGAGGGAAAGAGGGCACAGAGCCACTCCCACTGTAATACTGCGCATCTCTTCATCTGTATTCTTTGAAATATTCTTTTTTTTAAAGATTTATTTATTTATTTAATTTATTTATTTTGTGGCACTGGGGATTGAACTCAGGGGCATTCTACCTCTGAGCTACACCCCAGCCCTATTTTATTTATTTATTTTGGTGCTGGGGATTGAGCCCAGAGGCATTCTACCTCCAAGATACACCCCCAGCCCGATTTTATTTCTTATTTGGAAACATGGTCTCACTAGGTTGCTGAGAGCCTCGTTAAGTTGCCAAGGCTGGCTTCGAACCTGCCATCCTCTTACCTCAGCCTCCCAAATACTGGGATTACAAGCATGCGCCACCACGCCTGGTATGAAATATTCTTTATAATAAACTGGTAAGTATGTTTCCCGGAGTTCTGTGAGCTGCCTGGGTAAACCGGTCCTGGGGATTGAAGCCAGGGGCATTCTACCTCTGAGCTACATCTCTGGCCCTTTTTATTTTTTATTTTGAAACAGGGTCTCGCTAAGCTGCTGACGGTGTCCTTGAATCTGCAATCTTCCTGTCCTTTTTTTTTTGCAGTATTGAGGATTGAACTCAGGGACACTCTACCACTGAGCTACACCTACAGCCTTTTTTCTTTTTTGTGGCACTAGGAATTGAACCCAGAGGCATTCCACCTCCGAGTTACACCCCCAGACCAATTTTATTTCTTATTTGGAAACAGGGTCTCACTAGGTTGCTGAGAGCCTCCCTACATTGCTGAGGCTGTCCTCGAACCTGCGATCCTCCAGTCTCAGCCTCCCAAGTACTAGGATTACAAGCCTGTATCACCACACCTGGCTCCTTTCCATTTTTTAATTTTGAGAGAGGGTCTTGCTAAATTACTGCACGCTGGCTTCCAACCTGTGATCCTCTTGTCTCAGCCTCCCAAGTCCTGGGATTACAGGTGTGTGCCACCATGCCCGGCTTTTAAAGACATGAACTTAATGTAAGATGGTAAATATTAGAATTTATTAAAATGTAGCCAGAATGCTATACATATACATGCTTATAATCCCAGTTTCTTGGGAAGCAGAGACAGTCGGATCGCAAGTTCAAGGCCAACTTGGGCTACATTGTGAGACTCTGTCTCATAGTAAAAAAATAAAAAGGGCTGGGGGTGTAGTTCAGAGGTAGAATGCTCCTGGGTTCGATCCCCAGTACCAAAAAAAAAAAAAAAAAGAACACGAACAAGAAAGATAAAAATAAAAATAAAAAAGAATATATTAAGATTTACAAAGTTCTTAATGTAGAATGAATGGCAGAGCATCAGGAGCTACTTAACTCACCTTTGAAAGGACCTTATCACTAGTTCTCATTCAAGGTTGAGATGTATTTCCTGTATTTCCCAACACACTGAATTTGATAACATAACTCATAAATCAAATTCTTTTTTTTTTGGTGGTGCTGGGGATTGAACCCAAGGGCATTCTACCTCCAAGCCACACCCCCAGCCCTATTTTATTTTTTTATTTGGAGACAGGGTCTTGTTAGGTTGCTGAGGGCCTTGCTTAGTTGCTGTGGTTGTCCTCAAACCTGCGATCCTCCTGTCTCAGCCTCCCAAGAACTGGGATTACAGGCATGTGCCACCACGCCCAGCTTATAAATTAAATTCTGAACCCACCACATAAAGCTTGGTTTGGGGGCTGGAGATCTAGCTCAGTGGTAGAGCACTTGTCTAGCAGTGAAGCCCTGGGTTCCATTAAAAAAAGAAGTTGGAGCCGGGCATGGTGGCGCCTGCTTGTAATCCTAATACTTGGGAGGCTGAGATGGGAGGATCTGGGTTCGCGGCCAGCCTCAGCTACTTAGTGAGGCCCTCGGCAACTTAGTGAGACCCTGTTTCAAAATAAAGAATAAAAAATAGGGCTGGGGTAGAGCTCGGAGGTAGAATGCCCCTGGGTTCCAGCCCCAGGACTGCAAAAAAAAAAAAAAAAAAAGTTAGTTCAAAATTCACTCCTGTATTCCAGTATGTTTCCTACTGATTTCTTGTATTTGTTTGTGGACTTCTGGGATGCACGGATCAAGCTCAAGCCGATGGACCCCTATTGGGGTGACAGGTGTTCTTACCTACTGAGGGCACGTTTTGGGGTGTGGTCCTCTGGGTTTCCCCCTGGACCGAGCTGCCTGGGGTTGGCTGGTCCTCGCTGTAAATGTATGTTGTTCTCTCTGCTCTTGTTGACGCCTAGTAGACATGCGAATGAGGCAAAATAGAAAATAAAGCCTGAGGTTGGAAAATGGATGCTCTGGCTTACAACTGAAAAGAATTTAAAGTGACATAACCGCATACTCCAACACATGATGGCATACGTTCAAAGTGGAAAGAGAAAACCAAAGAAACACCAAGGGTGGGGGCAGGAGTAAAACCAAGTCTCCTCCAGAAATGAATTCCAAATGTTCGTCATGCGGACTTCCTGGCATCTAATTCTCCCCCAAACACAGCACTGCTAGGCTTTAATTCTTTCTCTCCCTTGAACTTGAACAGTACTTTCCCCCATAGCATGTATTTTTTTTTTTTTTGTGGTACCGGGGGTTGAACCTCCGAGCTACACCCCCAGCCCTATTTTTTATACTTTATTTTGAAACCGGGTCTCACGAGGTTGCGGAGGCTGGCCGCGAACCCGGATCCTCTGGTCTCCGGCTCCCAAGTACTGGGATTACAAGCATGCACCACCATGCCCAGCTTCCATAACATGTATTTAGCACATACTTTAATCATCCATTTTTTTTGTGTGTGTGTGTGGTACTGGGGATGGAACCCAGGGGCATTCTACCTCTGAGCTACACCTCCAGCCCTATTTTTATTTTTTTTTTAAATTTTTGTTGTTTTAGGTTTTTTTTTGGTACTGGGGATTGAACCCAGAGGCATTCTACCTCCAAGTTATACCCCGGCCCGATTTTATTTCTTCTTTGGAAACAGGGTCTCACTAAGTTGCAGAGGGCCTCGCTAAATTGCCGAGGCTGGCTCTGAACCTATGATCCTCCGGTCTCATCCTCCCAAGTACTGGGATTATAAGCATGTGCCACCACGCCCAGTTTTTATTTTTATTTTGAAACAGGGTCATGCTAGGTTGATGAGTCTCACTACTTGCCGAGGCTGGCTCTGAACCTACGATCCTCCGGTCTCATCCTCCCACGTACTGGGATTACAAGCGTGCGCCACCACGCCCAGCTTTTATTTTTATTTTGAAACAGGGTCTCACTAGGTTGATGAAAGTCTCACTACTTGCTGAGGCTGTCCTCGAACCTGTGATCCTCCTGTCTCAGCCTCCCACACACTGGGATTACAGGTAAGTGCCACCATGCCTGACTTGTATCATCCTTTAAGGTCCTCCCTCCCCCTCTGAGAGTGATAGTAAGCCTTCACTGAGAGCTCGCTTTGCGCCGGGCTGTTAAATGTTTTCTAACACTTACGCCACACACGACTTTATGAAATAGATCCTATTATTAGTCCTACTGTATGAACAGGGTTAGAAAGATGCTGTAATATGCCCAAACTCACAGCCCTTGAAGGTTCTGATTTAACATTGACTGAGGATGAGGTAGGAGAATCAGAAGTTCGAGGCCAGCCTTAGCAACTTAGTAAGACCCTGTTTCAAAATAGAAAATAAAAGACAGAGGTCAGGGGAGGATGAGCCATGACCCTGCACAGGAGGGACCCCAGACAAAGAGAGAAAACCTCAGATGAGCGAAGAAGGCGAACTAACTGGGGGAGACAGGAGGGAAGGAGAGGGAAACAAACTGGTGCACAGGATGGACATACACAAAGATATCAAAGTCAACTACTATGCTGAAAACGGGAAGGAGAGAGGGGGAAGGCAGGGGGTGAGAATTGGGGAGGGCTAATTGACCGATGAGTGCATGTATATGTCAACCACCCTGAAATCCTTCGAGATGTATGTTTGCAATGCACTGAAAAAAAAAAGCCGGGCATGGTGGCGCATGCTTGTAATCCCAGTACTTGGGAGGCTGAGACAGGAGGATCTGGGTTCGCAGCCAGCCTCAGTTACTTAGTGAGACCCTTCTCAACTCAGTGAGACCCTGTTTCAAAATAAAGACTAAAAAATAGGGCTGGGGATGTAGCTCGGAGGTAGAATGTCTCTGGGTTCAATCCCCAGTACCGCAAAAATAAATAAATAAATAAAATAAAAAGGGCTAGGGGTGTAGCTTGGAGGTAGAATACCCTCCTGGGTTTAATCCCTAGTATTAAAAAAAAAAGATATCTCTCTCTACTTAGTGAGGCCCTCCGCAACTTCGTGAGACCTGGTTTCAAAATAAAGTATAAAAAATAGGGCCGGGGGTGTAGCGCGGAAGTAGAATGCCCCTGCGTTCAATCCCCGGTACCGCAAAAAAATATATATATATTCTAGAGGATACAGATGGAGAGGTGGATGGGACAAAGTTATGTGGAATGAGCTCAGAACTTCTGATTGATTATGTCGCTGGCCAGTGGTGGTCATCTTAACCTTCAGCCTCTCTCCCCTCCCTGGAGGCCGGAGATGAAGCTGAGGGTCTCAACCCTCAAATCCCACGTTGGTCTTTCTGGTGGCTAGGTTCCATCTCGAAGCTACCATCTTAGTCAAGTCAGCATCATACAAAAAAAGACACTCAGCACTTTGAAGATTCCAGAGAACTGGTTCTGTTGACTCCAAAGTTCATGCCGACGTTGCACTTAACCAACAAGCCAGTTAGCACTGGCCACAAAAGCCAAAACCAATGTACAGGGCCACAGCAAACTTAAAAACGTGTGTGCATCAGTGGGCACAGCCAATAAAGCGAAAAGGCCACCTATGGCATGGGAGAAAATACCTGTAAATCACGTATCTGATCAGGGCAAAATGAACTCTTTTGAATGAACAGCAAAAAGAACTCAACACAGAAACTGGGCGAAGGACTTGAATAGACCTTGCTACAAAGATGTACGAATGGCCAACAAGTTTATGAAAAGATGTTCAACGTCACTAATTGGAGAAATGCACATCAAGACCACGAGGAGGGCTGCTATTGAAAACCAAAACACAGCAAAACAAAACCCAGGAAAGAGCAGGTGTTGGAGAGGACGTGGAGAAATCGGAAGCACTGTTGGCGGGGGTGTGAAGTGTTGGAGTGTTGGAGCTGCTGTAGAAAACAGAATGGCGACGCCGGGCGTGGTGGCGCACGCTTGTAATCCCAGTACTTTGGGAGGTGGAGACCAGAGGATCCGGGTTTGTGGCTAGCCTCAGCTACTTAGTGAGGCCCTCTGCAACTTCGTGAGAGCCGGTTTCAATATAAAGTATAAAAAAATAGGGCCGGGGGTGTAGCGTGGAGGTAGAACGCCCCGGGGTTCAATCCCCGGTACCGCAAAAAAAAAAAAAAAAAGAAAAGAAAACAGAATGGCGCTTCCCTCAAAAGGGAAGACAGAGCTACCTTATGATCTAGCGATCCGACTTCTGGATGTGTGCCCCAAAGAATTCAAAGCGGGGTGACAAAGGGTGTTTGCATGTCATAGAATAGTGTCTCAAGGCAACACTTCACAACTGCCAAATGGTGGAAACAGCAAATGTCCACCGATGGGGGAGTGGGTAAACAAAACGTGGTGTATACTGACAACAAAGAGCCAGAGTTAAAATGGAAGGAAATTCTAGCAGGGCATGGTGGGGCACACCTGTAATCCCAGTACTTGGGAGACTGAGACAGGTAGGTTGCAGGTTCGAAGCCAGCCTCAGCAACTTAGCAAGGCTCTCAGAAACTTTGTGAAACCCTGTTTCCAAATCAAAAATAAAATAGGGCTGGGGGTGTGGCTCAAAGGTAAAATGCCCCTGGGCTCCATCCCCAGCACCACACATACACACACACACACACACACACACACACACACACAAATAAAATTAGGAAATTCTGACGCAGGAAACAATATGGATGAACCTTGGGGACATTATGTTAGATGAAATAAACTAAGCCAGGTGTGGTGGCACATGCCTGTAATCCCAGTACTTGGGAGGCTGAGACAGGAGGATCGCAGGTTCGAGGCCAGCCTCAGCAAGTAGTGAGACTCATCAACCTAGCATGACCCTGTTTCAAAATAAAAATAAAAAAAATAAAAAAGGGCTGGATGTAGCTTGGAGGTAGAATGCCCCTGGGTTCAATCTCCAGTGGCACACACACACACACACACACACACACACAGAGAAATAAATGGTCATAAAAAGACTAATATTGTAAGATTTCACTCACAAGGTACCTAGATCAGTCAAAATCACGGAGACAGAAAGTAGAATGGCGGTTTCTGGGGGCCAAGGGAAGGGAAGAACGAGGAGTTGTTGTTTACTAGGTACAGAGCGGCTGTTTCACAAGATGAAAACGTTCTGAAGATCTGTTTATCAATGTGAACAGGCTTAACGCTAGGGAATTGTACGCTTAAAAATGGTTAAGATGGCAAGCTTCACATCTGTGTTTTTTACCGCAATAAAAAAATATGCTGATAAGAATTTACTATGGACCCAGTATAGTGCCAAGGCCCTGGGATATAATATGAATAACAAGCCAGGCGTGGGGTGCATGTCTGTAATCCCAGTACTTGGGAGGCTGAGACAGGAGGATCGCAGGTTCCAGGACAACCTCAACAACTTAGCGAGATCCTATCTGAAAATAAAAAATAAAAAATTTCAGAAAAACAAAAAGGGTTGAGGATGTAGCTCAGTGGTAAAGCATCCCTGGCTCCAATCCTTAGTACTTAGAAAAAATATATATATATATGACTTTTGAATTGTATTGGAAATCTGTGCTATAACAGATTAGATATTTTTCATTTTTATTTAACTTTATTTTAATTTTTGTGGTACTGGGGATCAAACCCAGAGGTATTCTACCTCTGAGCTACACCCCCAGTCCTATTTTTTATTCTTTTTTTGGAAACAGATTCTCATCAGGTTGATGAGAGTTTCACTACTTGCTGAGGCTATCCTCGAACCTGTGATCCTCCTGTCTCAGCCTCCCAAATACTGGGATTACAGGGAAGCGCCACCCCGCCCGGCTCCAGATTAGACATTTTAAACCCCTGGTCTATGACTCTCAAGTCACCTCGCAGCAGCACCGTCCTCCCTGGATGAAACTGGGAAGGAGTTTTTGTTGGGAGCCACAACTAGCTCCTTGTATGGTGGCACATGCTAGTTTTATATACAATATATATGCTATATCCTTGTGTGTGATTGCATGCCGAGGAAGCAGTTTCTTCTCTTCCCAAGATACTCACCTGACCTGTGGAGCTAGCGGACTCCGGGGCACCTGTAGTCGCTATGTCATCTTCAAAGCCACCTGTCACTGCGACATCTTCTGTACCTAGAGTCACAACGTCCTCATCTAGCCGGATCGCGATGGGAGAAGAATAAAGACATAGTTAGGGCTTAAGACAGAAAGTGAGAAGGCCAGCCGGGCGTGGTGGCGCACGCTTGTAATCCCAGTACTTTGGGAGGCGGAGACTGGAGGATCTGGGTTCGCGGCCAGCCTCAGCTCTCTCTCTCTCTCTCTCGCTCTCTCCCCGTCTCTCTCTCTCTCTACCTAGTGAGGCCCTCCGCAACTTCGTGAGACTCGGTTTCAAAATAAAGAATAAAAAATAGGGCCGGGGGCGTAGCGCGGAGGTAGAACGTCCCTGGGTTCAATCCCTGGTACCGCAAAAAAAAAAAAAAAAGTGAGAAGGCCAACTTCACTGGCAGCTACCATCAGATTATTTTCTTTCCCATCTCTTTTGGGGATTTTCTTTAATTTTGGTCTTTTAATTTCTTTAATCAATTTCTTTAATCATGGTGCCAGGAAGCAAACCATTCTCTTTGCAGCGTTGGTGGCCTGGTTGTCTGCAAAACAAGGAAAAATGGAAACAGAAAGAATGAAGCAGCCAGCCCCTCCCGGGAGCCACCGAGATGGGACAGATGCGGCCGCGTACGCCTTTCCTTTTCAATAAGGAACCACCAGTACTTGGGAGGCTGAGACGGGGGATCGAAGGTTCGCAGCCAGCCTCAGCAATTTAGTGAGACTGTTTCAAAATAAAAAAAATAAAATAGGGCTGAGGGTATATCTCAGAGGTAGAATGCCCCTGGGTTCAGGCCTCAGTACCAGAGAAAACAAACAAACAAACAAACAAACAAACAAACAAACAAACAAACAGGAACCAGATTCTGGCCCGGCACAGTGGCGCACACCTGTAATCCCAGAGATTTGGGAGGCTGAGGCAGGAGGATCGCAGGTTGGAGGCCAGCCTGGGCAACTTAGAGAGACACTATCTCAAAATAAAAAGAAACAGCCGGTGATGTAGCTTAGTGGTAGAATGACCCTGGGTTCAATTCCCCGTATGGGGATGTGTGTGTGTGGGGGAATCAGATTCTTCCTGGCATTATTTTATATGATGAATTAATACATTCAGATTAATAGAATCACATTTAGACCTGAAAAAAAATTCTTAATAGAATCACCTGGAAAGATCTCTAAACATTTCTATTTCCAGATTCCAATCAAACCTACTAAATTACAATGTCCAAAATTAGGGTCTCCATCTTTATTTATGTTATTTATTTATTTTTTGTCTGGGAATTGAATACCCCTGGGGATTGAACCCAGGGGTGTTCTACCTCCAAGCAACACTCCCAGCTCTATTTTATTTTTTATTTTGGAACAGGGTCTTGCTAAGTTGCTGAGGTTGGCTTTGAACCTGCGATCTTCCTGTCTCAGCCTCCCAAGTACTGGGGTTACAGGTGTGCGCCACCACACCCAACATCTCTATCTTTTTAAAATCAATCTCTTGGGGTCTGGGCATGCAGCTCAGTGGTAGAGTGCACAGTTAGCACTCACAAAGCCCTGGCTTCTATCCCCAGCACCAAAATCTTAAATAATTAAAAAATAAAATAGGCCGGGCATGGTGGTGTACGCTTGTAATTCTAGTACTTGGGAGGCTGAGACAGGAGGATCGCAGGTTCATGGACAGTGTCAGCTACTTAGTGAGGCCCTCCGCAACTTAGAAAGACCCTGTTTCAAAATAAAGAATAAAAAATAGGGCTGGGGGTGTAGCTTGGAAGTAGAATGTCCCTGGGTTCAATCCCCAGTACCGAAAATAAATAAATAAAAAAATACTCTTAGATGTAGCTGAGTGTGTGTGTGTGTGTGTGTGTGTGTGTGTGTGTGTGTGCTGGAAATTGAACCTCTGAAATTCTACCTCTGAGCTATACCCCCCAGCCCTATTTTATTTGGAAACAGGGTCTCGCTAAGTTGCTGAGAACTTTGCTAAATTGCTGAGGCTGGCTTCGACCTGCGATCCTCTGGTCTCAGCCTCCCACGTACTGGGATTTCAGGCCTGAGCCATCACACCGGGCTCCAATAGCACTCTTGGTACCAAAAAAATAAACTGATGAGACCTCACTGCCCTGGCGCTGACTCTTCTGCACTAACATTTGGATGAAGGACAGGTAGATGCCAGTGAGTAAGGTTACCTGCAGAGCAAGGGATTGGTGGAGATGGAGAGCAGGTTGAATTCCACAATGGGGGAGTGCTAGGGTTAGAATGTGTATCCCCCCCCCCCCGATTTCCTGTGTTGGAAACCTAATTCCCAAATTCATATGCAGCTGGGGCCTTTGGGAGGTAATTAAGATTAGATGAGGTCACCAGGGTGGGGCCTCTATGATGGGATCGGTGGTTTAGTAAGAAGAACGAGAAAGAGCTGGACGGACGGATGCAATAGCTCTGTCTCATCGTGGGATGCCCACTGCCATGTTATGAACCAGCAAGAAGGCCCAGCACCAAAGTGCTGGCACCAAGCTCTTGGACTTAGCAGCCTACAGTACCATGAGCCAAATAAATGTCTATTCTTAATAAACTTCCCAGAGCCGGGTGTGGTGGCACACATTTGTAGTCCCAGTACTTGGGAGGCTGAGACCGGAGGATCCAGGTTCCCGGCCAGCCTCAGCTACTTAGTGAGGCCCTCTGCAACTTAGTGAGACACTGTTTCAAAATAAAGGATAAAAAATAGGCTGGGGGTGTAGCTCAGAGGTAGAACGCCCGTGGGTTCAATCCCCAGTACCGCAAAAATAAAAATAAATAAATAAATAAATAAATAACTTCCCAGTCTCGGGTATTTTGTCATAGCAACAGCAAACAGACGACGACAGCAAGGAGAGAGCAGAGAACAGGAGCATCGTCTTCCACCTCTGTTGCAATGCTCTGGAACTAGTTATGACAGTGCTCAGGCCTCACCTCATAACTCAGACAATCTTTTTCACAAGTTGAAAATCTGACTGATTGGCCCTGGGCTTCCTCCCCAGACTTGAGTAGCTTTGGAAATTCCAGGACTAGATACAATTGCAAAATAAGCAGACACAGGCATCCCTGGAGGAGGAGGAGGGGTGCCCCAGACCTCTTTATGTAATTAAAGAGCAGATGTTCCTCTGTATTTAAGCAGGGCTCAGATGAGCAATCTATTCCTTGCCTAAGCCGCCTCACTCCCCCTCTGTTTAGACAGCCCAGCCGGAGGCGTCCTTAATAAATATTTGATCACAACTTCTCTGCTGACTCCAGAGGAAACTTCCCGTTTCATGAGCCTCCTCTTTATATCTTGAGCCCTAGTCCAGCCGTGCATCGGTCGATGGCTTTGGATGGGCCACCTAAGCGTATGCATTCTCTTTTTTTAATCCTGGGAATAGGGAGAAGACTTAAAACTGAATAGCTGACGGCATGCAGATGGTCCACATCCCCCGAGGGCTGTTTACTGGGGTGGGGATGAAGTCAGTGACGGGCTCCGCAGGATTTATGATTCTATGGACTAAGCAAATGTTTCATGTATTTACTGAGCTCAAGTGGAAATATCTTTTCGCCAGGCAAGTAGTTGTTACTAAAACTCTAAGAATCCCCGTTTTCTTTTCTGCCCTTCTGGTTTGAACTCAGTTAACAAATCACCACTTTTTGGAGCCGTTCAGCAAAACTATATGTCATCTCTAACTTAAAACAACCCTTGCTTTAAAAACAACATAAAAAGTACTGAATGAAGTTGGTTTAAATGCTTTCATAGAAAGCTCAGTTCATTGAAAGAGTAATTTGATAAAAATTCCTTCTGGTTCTTTTCTACCCTGGGCCCCAGACCGAGCACTAAATTCACTCTGAATAGACAAAGGCTGTTTTATGAATGACAGTCAGGATTAAGATGCATGTCTTTTGTCTCAACGCCCCAGCATTCCTTTCGCTCCCTGGGAAAGCTGGTCTTTTACAAGAGATCCTCAATTGTCCCTCTTGCTATTTTGGCAAAAGGCTTCCCTGGGTGAAGGGCCCCTACCAGGCCAGCTGCAGCGTTTTCAGCCAACATCTGACGCCTTTTCCCTTTCTTCATGACATTCGAATCATGTATCCATGTCTTCTAGCTCATGTGTCCTCCTTAGATAGCACACACAAGCACATATGCATACTAGGACACACATGTATGCGCACACACAACTGTTTATATAAGTGCAGACTGAAGAAGCCACTATCACAACCAATACTGACACCCTGGCACATCCAGTGGGTTCTGGAGCCCTGTGCCCTCACAGTCACCCTTGCCATACCAGCCTCTGCCAACCCGGGGAATCGGTGAAAGTTTCCAAATACAGCAGGGACCCACACGTTTACTTTGAAACTTTTTTGTTGTTCTTCTTTAAAAAGCTAGGCCCAACTGGGCGTGGTGGCACACGCTTGTAATCCCAGTACTTGGGAGGCTGAGACAGGAGGATCCAGATTTGTGGCCAGCCTCAGCAACTTGTGAGGCCCTCCGCAACTTAGTGAGACCCTGTTTCAAAATAAAGAATAAAAAAATAGGGCTGGGGGTGTAGCTCGGAGGTAGAATGCCCCTGGGTTCAATCCCCAGTATTACCACCAAAAACAAAAACAAACAGAAAAAGCTAGGCCGTCTGGGCAACTTAGGGAGACTCTTGTTTCAAAATAAAAAATAGAAATGGGCTGAGGGTGCAGCTTGGAGGATGAGGGCTCCTAGGCTCAATCCCCAGTGCCATAAATAAATAAATAAATAAATATATAGTAAATAAAAAGCTAGGCCAAAGTTTATACTACCTAGGAGAAGATAATTTGATAAAATTAAATTTGTGTGTGTGTGTGTGGTACTTTGGTTTGAGCCTTGGGGGGCATTCTACCACTGAGCTATACCTCCAGTCCCCACCCACCCACCCACTACTTTTTTATTTTGAAACAGTGTCTTCCTAAGTAGCCAAGGCTGCAATCCTCCTGTCTCAGGCTGCCAAGTACTTGACAAATCAATCTTACCTTAAGGCTCTTACTTGTAAAAGCAGAGAACTTAAACAATTCTTATTTGCATCAAAACTAATTATGAATGATTTTTTTTTTTTTTGCGGTACTGGGGATTGAACCCAGGGCACTCTACCTCCGAGCTACACTCCCAGCCCAGCCCTATTTTTTTATTCTTTATTTTGAAACAGGATCTCACTAAGTTGCGGAGGGCCTCACAAGTTGCTGAGGCTGGCCTCGAATCCGGATCCTCCTGTCTTAGCTTCCCAAGTACTGGGATTACAAGCATGTGCCACCACACCCGGCTAATAAGAATCTTTTGAATAGCTGCTTCAGCCTTTGGTTATATGAGCATTTCTTTGATTTGTGGTGGTGAGTCCTTCCACCTGGCTCTTGGCCATTGGCAATGTCTTCTTTTGTGACCTTTTTTCTTTAATGCGATTGTTCTTTTTTTTTTTTTTTGCGGTACCGGAGATTGAACGCAGGGGCGTTCTACCTCCGTGCTACACCCTGGCCCTATTTTTTATACTTTATTTGAAACCAGGTCTCATGAAGTTGCAGATGGCCTCACTAAGGAGAGAGAGAGAGAGAGAGAGAGAGAGAGAGAGAGAGAGCTGAGCCTGGCCGCGAACCCGGATCCTCCGGTCTCCACCTCCCAAAGTACTGGGATTACAAGCGTGTGCCACCACGCCCGGCCGTTCTTTTTTTTTTTTTTAATAGTTCTCCCATAAGC
>PVJS01034468.1:0-21563 GCA_004027185.1 Glis glis | reverse complement strand
GGCTTTTTTTTTTTTTGCGGTACCGGGGATTGAACGCAGGTGCGTTCTACCTCTGCACTACGCCCCCGGCCCTATTTTTTATACTTTTTATTTTGAGACCGGGTCTCACGAAGTTGCGGAGGGCCTCACCAAGTAGAGAGAGAAAGAGAGAGAGAGACAGGGAGAGAGAGAGAGAGAGAGAGAGAGAGAGAGAGCGCGTGCGCGTGCGCAAGCTGAGGCTGGCCGTGAACCCGGATCCTCTGGTCTCCGCCTCCCAAAGTACTGGGATTACAAGCGTGCGCCACCACGCCTGGCTTTTTATTTTTTATTTTGAAACAGAGTCTCACTAAGTTTCTGAGGGTCTTGCAAAGTTGCTGAGGCTGGTCTCAAACCTGTGATCCTCCTGTCTCAGCCTCCTAAGTAATGGGACTGACTACAGGAGTGCACCACCACACCTGGCCATGGTAGGGTTTTGAACTGAGAGTCCTGCAATTTGTCTTGTGTCCTTAAATGACAACTGGGAATACCAGATGAAAAATGGACTCTGGGAGAGCAGTGTTGGAGACAGAGAGATCAGTTAAGATACCTCTGGGATATAATCCAGGAAAGAAAGGATGGCGACTTGGACCAGGGAGTTAAGATCATGAAGTGGCCAAATTTAGGATATCTCTTCATAATAAAAACAAACTGAGTTTATACATGGATTAAATGCAACATAGGAAAGAAAGAAAAAATAATCTGTCTGCTAGGATTTGAGCCTGAGCAACTACATGGGCAGTGGTGCCAGTTCCTAAGACTGGGAATGAATGAAAAAGGAGAAAGTTGGCTGGTGGTGGATCCAATGAGGCCAGTGTTAAGAACACTAGTTGGAAGGCACCCAATTTGAAATGTCATTTAAGTATGTTATGGATTGGATATAGAATGTCCCCTGGAAAAGCTCATATATTGGCAATGCAAAAATGTTCAGAGGTGAAACAATTTACTCATGAGAGTTCTAATCTCATCAGTGGATACATCCATCGAGGGATTCATAATTTGAGTACATTTGTTGGGTGATAATGCAGGCAAGTGGGCATGGCTGGAGGAGGCTGGTCAGTGGGGATGTGGTCTTAGAGAATATATATGTCCATGGGCCCCCTACTCTTTTTCTCTTTGCTTCCCACTGCCATGCCCTGAGCTCTGCAGACATGACCCAGCTTACCATGGACTGTAACCTCCAGAACTGTAAAGTCTACAAATATATTTTTCTTCCTCTAAGTTGTGCTGTCAGGTATTCTGGTTACAGTGGTGAGAACGCTGACTGAAACAAGGTATAAAAAGGGGCTCTGTGAGTTAGCAGCAGGATAGAAAGTGTGGGAGTCTGTTGTAAGGGAACGTACTCAGGATAGAGAGTCACTGACTACAGCAAGGAAAGACAGTGGGTAATATGTCCTCACACCAAGTGCTCCACCATCCCTGGAGATTTTGAGAAACATAGAGAAAGAAACATGCTGAAGCCTCAATGAGTATCAAAGAGAGCATCTATCCAACTTTCAGGCCTCATGATAAGCAGGGTGTAAGAGAAAAACAGCCACTGTTGAGATGACTCTAGAAGTGCAAATAACCCAAGAAACAGATTTCGGCTTAAGAAAAAAATAACAGAAACATTCAAAAAAGAGACTGGGACCATAGAGATTTTGCTAGTGCCAGGAGAAGTGGAGCACACCTGTAATCCCAGTACTTGGGAGGTTGAGACAGGAGAATCACAGGTTCGAGGCCAGCACACAGTAACTTAGTGAGACCCTGCTTCAAAATAAAAAATAAAAAGGGCTAGCTATTTTTATTAAAAAATAAAAAGTAGCTCAGAGGTAGAATGGCACTGGGTTCAATCCCTAGTAACACACACACACACACACACACACACACACACACACACGATTTTGCTGGCAACAGGTCCTGAAGTCCAGAAAATAGAAATGTTTGGGGATTGTGAAGAGGTTTAAAACTGGGTCTGAGCCAGGTGTGGTGGCGCACACTTGTAATCCCAGTACTTTGGGAGGTGGAGACCGGAGACTGGAGGATCTGGGTTCGTGGCCAGCCTCAGCTCTCTCTCTCTCTCTCTCTCTCTCCCTGTCTCTCTCTCTCTCTCTCTCTCTCTCTCTCTTTACTTAGTGAGGCCTCCACAACTTTGTGAGACCCGGTTTCAAAATAAAGTATAAAAAATAGGGCCGGGGGTGTAGTGCGGAGGTAGAACACCCCTGGGTTCAATCCCTGGTACCGCAAAAAACAACAACAACAACAACAACAACAACAACAAAACTGGGTCTGATTTTGTATACAGGGCCATATGGTTATTAGAATCTGGAAGATGCTACATGACCTGGGGTGGGGCTGTCTTTGACTTCTGTGGTGCCTGAAATACCTGAGAAGATACAGTAGGGTTTGCTCTGGTGATCTCTTAGGGAAAACAAGGAAACCACTTCTAATTACATATCTAACCTGATTGAGCCTTTTGGCATTTGTAATGGAGAGGCTGAAGTCATGACTGGGAAGGAATGGTCATCCCAAGAGCATTCCAAGCCCAGACATCTGCTGCATGGGCTGCCATCTCATGTCATGGTGGGGGTCGAGGTAGTCTAACCAGACCTTTCTGTAGTCCTTTATCTATGATTATTATTACTTAACAAAATTTGTTCTTGATGATAGCCAAATGTACCAGTTTCCTAGGGTTGTCTTAATAGAGTCCCAGGACTGGATAGCTTTAAACCACAGAAATTACAGTCTCACCATTCTGGAGGCTGGAAGTCTGAAATAACAGTGTTGGCAGGGCCATATTCTCTCTGAGACCTGCAGGGAAGAGTCCCTCCTTGGCTCTGTCTCATTTCTCGCTGTTTGCTGGCTATCTCTGGCATGCCTTTGCTGCCTGTGGCATCACTGTAGCCTCTGCCTTCATTGTCACATGACATCCTCCAGGTCTCCACATGGACATCTTGTCATAAGGGTACCAACTGAATTGGACTATAGGCCCACCATACTCTAGTATGACTTCATCTTAATTAATTACAGAATGATCATCGCTAATCCAAAATTCCAAATTTCAAAACTTTTGGGCACCTACATGATACCAACGAGTGGAAAATTCCACAACATGTGTCTTTTTCACCGCTATATCCTAAATGATTGACCACACAACTTAGAAGAAGGAAGATTTATTTGCTCATGGTTTCGTTGGGGATTCGGGGGTTCAGTCCATGTGAGGCTGGGGACCACAGATTTCTGGCATAGCAGTGGGAAGTAGAGAGTAAAAGAGCTCACTGGCTCTGCTCCTCACATCACAGAGGCCTGAAGCAAGAAAGAGCCAGCAAGCGAGGGAAGGAGGAACCATATATAATCCGCAAGGCAGCAGGCCCAGGGCCCCAACTTCACAAGCCACACCCTACCAGCCCAGGCCACTGCCCAGATAAATCGATTTATCTGCTACAGAGATTTCAACAAAGCCCCGCTTCCAACATCACTACCTTGTTTCCATGAGGGCTGTGGGGGGGGGGCGGGTTTTAGTTCTAAACCATTACACCATAAAACTTGTTTTCAAATGCAAAATTAGTAAAAATAGTGTATAAAATTACCTTCAAGCCATGTATAAAAAGTGTATATGAAACATAAAGGAATTGCATGTTTAGACGTAGGTCTTACCCTCAAAATACATCATTGTTTATATGTAAGTATTCCAAAATCTGAAAAAATCCAAAATATGAAACACAAATCTCAATAATTTTGGATAAGGGATATTTACAACCAATGTATCTGCAATGAGCCTATTTCCAAATAAGGTCATGTTATAAGGTATGAGGTTAGGACATCAATTTGGGGCAGGGGTGGAGAGAAAGGACATAATTCAACTCACAACACCACAGTACCGCTATTTGAAATGTTCATGTGTAACAATTGCACTAAATTAAAACAATTTGCATATATTCTCTTTCTTACTCATAGGTTTTGATGGGATAGAATTGTTTTAGATTGAGCTCTCCTGACGAGTAAATTTGTCCAAAGATGATTATTCAGTGTGAGAGCATTTTTCCACTCATCTTCTACATTATAGCCTGTCTGAAAGCCAGAGAAGATCAAGAAATTATTTTCAGACAAACACATCTTCCTCTGCCTCCATGGGGCAACAAAGCTTTGTCTGAAGGTTCATTTCAGTTTTATAATTTTCCATCAGTCGGCTGGTTGATGCTGTTTTCATTAAAAATTCTATTATTTTTTAAAAATCCATCAGCAAGATTGTAAGATTAATTCACATGATCATTTTATAAGACAAATCTAACCCCCCCAAAAGCTTTCTAAGCCAAAACATTTCACTCTGACAAGACAGCAAGTTGGCCAAACACACTCAAAAAAGCAAAATAATTCAACCATCTGAATAAATGATTTTGAGAAAAACCTAACATGAAATACTGAGACTGTTGTACATAAGAGGTCAGTACACTTAAACTAATTTAAACCCTTTGGCATTGGATTAAAGTGGAAATGACTCATGGTCTCATCTTTGAATTCTGAGATAAGTTTCTAATGCCAGAGGCACTTATCTGACCCCAGACTTGCCCAAAAGAAAAATTACCAAGTGCAGTGACTTCTTTCTCTATGTTCACCACCACCATGCAAGCTCTGGACCTGCTCCGAATGGTCAAGAGATGTGAAAAAAGGGAAAACTCACAACCATAGAACATTAAAGATGTAAGGTCCTCAATATGCCCAGGAGTTGGCACTCCAACCACTGTTTTGCCAGCTGACTTAAGTGGAATTATCAAGGAAAAAAATCAGCCCTCCAACCCTAAATCTATATGTGAATTCTTTTTAATTGGCACATTGTAATCATACATCGTGATGAACTTTCAAGGTGATAAAGGCATACATGCACACAACACTCGTTGAGCCCTCCCCCAGTACCCACCCCAGAATTCACAGAACATTCCAGATGACTTTTTCTTGTGGGAAATTCATCTTCAGAGCCATGGACTGTCACAACTTGCTATGCAACAATCTTGACAGGAAATATGAAGAAATACCTTTCTTCTTACTCCCTCTCAGGAAATGATCTGAACTGAAGAAGATCCCTAAGATCTAAATAGATGTGTAGAAGAAAGCACCAAACAACCAAACAAAAACATCCCACAATTACAAACAGGCAAAAAGAGATTTCTCTCTTTATAGATCTCTCAGAAGCAAGACACAGTATGTCTATTCAAAATTTAGTGACGTGAGCATTTAAACAACAATTGATAATAAAAATTGCTATGTGCAATGTATGCATATATGTCTCTATACATACATTTATATGTATATAAATATATAAAGAAGGTCATAACTGTACACTAAGCTGTACACATTAATTTATTTTAACCTAAAACAACACTTTTGAGGTAGATAATAACCATCCTCTTTAAATACTAATTAAATACTAATTAAAAATTTTGCCACCATCACACAAAGACGGTGCACCTGAGTCAGTTAGTGGATTCCTGTCTCCCAATCTGCTTCCTTTCTAGAATACAACTCTTGCTAGAATATGTCAGTAAGGTCTCCTTTGTTGGAGACCTTTATCTCCACCAGTTGTACTGCCATTAAAATCCCCTATTGTCTCCTTCTCCCTTTAGCACACACATGCAATTTGAAATTGTATCCTAAACGTAATGACCTCTTGGATTCCTAAGAATACTATTAATTGACCATCAATAGGATATTGACATTATTATTTATTACTATTATTGGTTATCTATTATACAGGGAGAACTCATTAACCTACTCTCAAGGAAACAAAATGACGAAGTGGCAATTTTCAACCCAAAAGAACAAATACACTATTGGCATGAATAATGTAGTTTTTCAGTGTTCCCAGTAGAAATATGAATGGCCCTATTACTTGTACCAAAAGTTAAAAAAAAAAAAACAAGAAGGCAAGATGTAGGCCCAGGCACCATCCATTCCACCCCAATGCCGTGGCATCCAAATACACTGGCTTGTAGAATCTTCATAGAACAGTTTTTACCTAGATTTTTTCCATACTTTATTCCAGAGAAATGCATGGAAATGTTCAAGAAATTGTTAACTCAAGGAATATGACTGCTGATATCTGAGGCAAAAAGTTGGTTAAAAAAAACAGAATAAGTCTTCCTCTGAATGAACTAGAGCAGACCAAGGATTCTCTGCGAGGGATCTCTAGAGGCACGCCCCACCTCTGTGTCTCCATGCTACAAACTACAGGAAACTGCCCCATTCCTAGACCCCATTCCTGAAACACTTCAAGAAAGGAGTTTCTTATGTGTAACAACAGGAAGAACAATCAAATTCACTGGGTCTCCAGGAAGAGAGAAACTTGGCAATGAAGAAAAAAGGGATAGAATGAGAGGAGCACTCTAATAGAAAGAGAGAGAGCCTGACAGTCAGACACAAGTGATTCTGAGCCCCAAGCTCCACCACCCTCTGAGGTTGTGATCTGGAACCATGCCTCACTTTGCACACTGGTTTCTTGATCTGTAAAACCAGAAAAAGCACTTGTTATCTACACATGGAGAATCTAAGAAGATTAAATGCGATTCTGCTGGTAGTATGGTTTGGATCTAGAGCGCCCCAAGGCTCACATGTTCAAGGCTTGGTCCCCAATGCAGTAATGTGCAGAGGTGGAGCTTTTGGTAAGTGACTGTATTGCGAAGATTCTAGCCTCATCAATGGACTAATTTCTTGATGGATTCATAACTAGGTGATATTATTGGGAAGTGGTGGAAATTGTAGGAAGTGGGGCCTAGTTGGAGAAAGTAAGCCATGGGTGGGGGTGCCTTTGGGGACTGTATCTTGTCTCCAGTCCCTTTCTTGCTTTCTCCCTATGCTTGCTGGCTGCCATGAGGTGAACAGCTTTGCTCCACCACACCCTTCCACCATGATGTTTCTACAATGGAACCAGCCAACCACGGACTAAAACTGGAACACAAAATAAATCTTTCTTCTTCTCAGTTTATTTTCTCAGGTATTTGTCATAGCAACCAAGAGGTATTTACCACAGCTGGTAATGTGCTGAGCACAGGGCTTGACACACAGGAAACACAGCTGTCCCATACAGAGTCAGAGCTAGAGCATGAGATGGCAGGCTTTGGTGCAGGACAAAAACAGCAATCAGGAGACAACATGGTGACACGTGTCAGCTAATTGCATCAGAGGCACTGGCAGTCAGCAAGATGGTTTTACCCTTAGGAGGAAAATGCCAGCCTACCTTCAGGCGCATACAGCCCTGAGCTAGGGCCCACAGCTGGGTGATGGAGTGCACACTGGAGGTAGCCCCTCCCATGCTTTCACAAGGCCTCCACATGTAAGACCAATGATCACTACCTTCATTGTATGTAAAACTAGTTGGTTGAACTCCCTGGTCTTTGCAATCCTTCCAAACTCCAAAACATTGTGCAGTTAAAAGAGGGAAAATGAGAAACATTTCACAAAGCACCTATGGTGTAGGTGGGGGGAACTGGAGAACTGGACCATCCCTCTGAACCCAACTTTGGGCTTCCAAGACGACTGGCATACTCCTGCTACTCCTGCCCTATGTTTTGCTGCATTTTTAGCTTTCTTATTTTAGCTTTTGGCTGCTCAACAGGCTCAGTGTGCTTCCAGGAGCCTCCCTCCACAGGCCCATCTGTCTAGCCTCCTCAGAGCCGCAGTCCACCGGCTGGATACCTGGCAAGCCCCTGAGGCGAGCGCACAGTGGTCGATGCTGGGAGGGGGCAGTGCAGTTGGTGCAGCACATGCTTCTTGAGTGGCATTGCTATTCTGAAGGCGTGGACTCATAAACAACGAATCAATAGTTTCACCACGAGACAACCACCACCAGGGGACTCTAAAAATACAGAGAAAGAAGGATGGGCAGAGAGGTGCTTTTCTGTGCCACTCTGTTTCTTAAAAAGGCTAATTTCCCTTAGGTCTACCTGGGGGTGAGTACATTGACAAGGAGTAGCATTTCTTAAAGAGGACTGGGCAGGGAGGTCGCCTGGCAAGAAGAATGCATGTGTCATGGTACAGCTATCAAATAATGGACAACCAATATAATCTACCTGTGTGCTGGACAGAAAGATGCCAGCTGAATAAATTATGTGTATTTAGAATCTTGATTCATGAAGCAAGTATTTATTGAGTACTTTCTATATACCGGACCCTGGTGATACAGTGTTGAATAAGCCAAAGAAGAGACTTACTCTCAAGGAATTTGCAGTGTGGTGAAGAGAGAGGACATATAAATAGTCAAATAAATGAATGGGATAACTTGAACTAGAGATGATTATTCTGAAGAAAAAAATCCAAGGTGGCATGCCACTATAAAACTGGTGGAAGTGGTAGGGGATTATTTTGGTTTGAGTATCAGCAAAGACTTTAGTGAGAGGGTTTCCATTTGAGCTTTGAGCAGAATAAGAAACAACTCTATGGGGCAATATGGGGTAAGTATATTGCTAACTGTAGGGATGCTGAGAGGAAATGTTCTGTGGATGGAATAAGTTGTCTGTGTTCAAGGAACAAAAAGAAGTCCAGAATGTCTACAGCAGAGTGAAGGGAAGGACAGAGTGAAAAACAGTCACTCAGACTTCATAGCAAATTCAACAGGCCAAGTCGTGTGCTCAGTACTGGGATACAAACCTGAAGAACACAAGATCTGACTTCAACAGGTCTTGGAGTAGCTGCAGAGACCAACAGAATCCATCTGCTTATACAATGAAATTCTAAGTGCTTTGTGTGATATGCACAAAGTGCTACAACTTCCAAAATGTGCAAGGAGACTCTCAGGGTCCTCTCAAGTGTCAAAACCACATTATCCTGTATTATTCCATGGAGTTGTCATATCAAAACTCAACTTTAATCTTGTACATTTCTCAGACCTTTTATTTTTAACTCATCCCAGAAAAACAAGATTATTCAGTCACAGAACCTGCAGTCTAGACACATGACAGAAGGTAGAGTTCAGCCTCTGATACTCATTTACCCAGGAAACAACTCACATGAAACATGAAACATATTCAGTGAAATTACTGAGTGACTTGACCACACTTAGTGAGAGTCTCTAACCAAATGACACCCATGTGGTTGGCCATCTCAGGAGCTCTCAGCAGCTCATCAATACCTCTGTTCTTTCTATCTAGCAGCAAGTGCAGTTCTTCCTTAAGGAAGCCTCCCATACGACAGAGGGCGCCCCACTCAGGCCATGTGCAGACACTATAGATTGCCAAGTGTTAATTGGCCTCATCCTCCATGTGTGTATGTGTGTGTGTGTGTGTGTGTGTGTGTGTGTGTGTGTCTGTGTGTGGTGCTAGGGATTGAACCCAGGGGCATTCTACCTCTGAGCTACACCCCCCAGCCCTATTTTATTTTTTTTATTTGGAAATAGGGTCTCTCTGAGTTGCTGAAGCTGGCTTTGAATCTGTGATCCTCCTGCTTCAGCCTCCCAAGTACTGGGATTACAGGTATGCACCACAACACCCAGCATCCTCTTGATTATTTTCTTAGCCTGACTTTTGGAGTTGGACCCAAATACCTTGAGAGCAAACAGCCTCTTCCCTTTCCACACCCAAACACCCTAATCAGCGCTCTTCCTGAAAGAACCACTCAATAAATCTTTGTTGGTTGACCACAGTTGAATTGTAAAATAAGATGATACAGAAATGCGGTAAGGAGTTAAATGGAATATAAGTTAGAGGAATTTTTTGTTTTGTTTTCATTCATCTATTCAGTAAACATCTTCCAGCACCCACTGCTCGTGGCATTACAAGGTGTGATCTTTGCCTCCTGTGATCTACTCTCAGTCCACGGTGAGAAAGCAAACAGCAATGCGAACAGGATCTCCACATCAAAATGAGAAGGCAGCCATTAAGTACCACTGAGGAACCAGGGGAACACAGAACTCAATGGGTCCCGAGCTGTTGAAGGAAAGCTTGGTACAAAGTCAAGGAGTGAAATACCAAATCAACATTCCAGCCCTGCCACTTGTTTTTTCTGTGATTTTTGATAAATTCTCCTCTCTGGGCCTTAGCTTCCTCATCAGTAAAATGTGGGATAATTTGCAGAATTGTGAGGATTAAATGTGACTGTGTGCATAAAATGTTTAATACAGTAACTGGCCAATAACTGATAGTACTCTTCATCTTATTAACATTATTATTACCAGCACCTCCTAATCTAGCTTCAAAACTTCCTAGCTGTGCCACCTTAATCAAGTGATGTTAACTCTTAATATCTCATTTTGCTCATTTGTAAAATGGATATAATAACCATTAAAGGAACTACATCGTAGAGTTATGATTAGGGTTAAATGTCAATGTCCTGAGGTTGAATGATGGGTTAGATATTATATATAGCACTTTGGATACTCCCTAACACATAGCGAACACTGAATAAACCTTGACTTACAGTCTTATTATTGCAGATTCTGTTTTATGTAACCTCGCCTTTCTTTAAAATATGCATACAGAATATCAGCAGGAGGGCAGAAAGAGTGGGAGATTGCAAATTGTTTGCAATTCTTTTCAGACTGTCGATGCCGTGTTAGGTGAAAGTTTTCCCAATACTTCCACAAAGATCATTAGAGCTAATTGGATAAAGTAAAACGTTTTTTTTTTAAAAATCCCACAAATTAGAATCTGCTCCTGAAGCATTTATTCTTTGGGAACTTAAAAAAAATCCTCAAAAAAATGTTGCTGGTGAGAACAAAGCAGAATGAAATGAATTAGAGCAAACAGTCCTCTGCTGGTTGTGGAGAAAACTACAATCCCACAGCAAGTGGATTACAGTGGCCTTCCAGGGCACAGCACAGGTGCTCAGACCTCCGGAGCTATAGTTCCTTGCAACTTGGTCATATGATTATGTAAAAAAGAAAAGGGGGTGGGGAAGGAAAGAAGGACAGAAAGAAGGGAAGAAAGAGAAGAAAGGAACTTCCATCTTCCATACATACCACTAAAAAATAAAGAAAGTGGGTAGAAGGTGGGGAGGGGGAAAGGAAACCTGATGAAGGAAACAGTTCAAATAATGCTCTGTCCCTATATGAAGGTATCACTATCAATCCTACAAATATGTACAGGGAGAGGTGGGTAGCAGGGTGGGATCCGGAGGAAAACACACAAAGTGCTATGTGCTTGTATGTCTGTATCACTTTGACCCTCACTATAATGTATAATTTCAAAGCACTAATAAAAGCATTATATAAATGAATAAATTAATTAATTAAATAGCCTAGAGTTTTGAACCACTAGATTGTTGCAACCTGGATTCAGGTGATGTGTAAATTAGACATTTTTTATGCAAACATAATGCAGTCTGAAATTCCTACTCGACTCTGTGTACACAGAATTAGAAAATTTAGAGCCTGTATTTGAGGATCCAGGGCCTCCACTCCACAACGTACACTCCCAATGAAGCAGCCTTTCCTTGTTCTAGTGCATTCAAGTCTGAGTAGAAGGAGGATGATCCTGAGAGGCATGAGTGTCCCACACACCTGTCACACCTGGTGCCCAATTCCAATCCCAAATCAGGTTCGTGACCAACGATTGGCCTCCTTAGACCCTAGCTCATCTAATCCCTGCCCTGTAGAGCTCCATCCACCTTAAGAGTCTTTCTCCTGCAAGTCAGGAGAACATTTAGTCTCTGGGGCTGGCACAGTGGCAGGGAATGTTCCAGAAGGGTCTTTTTATGCGTTGGATTGGAGCCAATTCTAGGGTCTAGACAGGAGGCCCCACCATATCCTCAATCTATCTACACTCAAGCCAAACCACTCTGTGGGGAGCATCTATGAAAATGCAAACAAATATTAATGCCTGAAAGAGAAGGGTGAGGAACCCTCAAGTCCCTCTTCCCTGAAAACAAGGAAGCATGGCAGGAAAGACAAAGAAAGAAATCACAAGATAATGTGGTTTTAGAGAGAAGCTGTTCCTCATGCAGGCCTGTCCCATGGCTCAGGATCTGCTGAATGCAGTCACTCTGCAAAGTCCTGATTCTCATGAGCCTTGGGGCTACCTCTGGAGACCAGATCATGGCCACTCTACTCCTCCCTCATTTTTCCTATAATGGAAAATTCACTGTCAAAGCCCATTTGAAATTTATTTACCTTCAAATCTCTACAGAGCTGACCACCTCCCACCCTCTCTTTGGGGAGAATAAAAATCTCATTTCTATTTAAAACGTTCCCCCATGTGAAGGTGTCTCTATTTTGTCTCTGGAGGGCTCCTCCTTGTAGTCAAGGGTTAGGGACCAAGGAGGCATCCTGAGTTACATTAAATTTCCTTCACTGTATTGCTTTAGAGGTTCATTTCTGGTTTTCAATTTAAGTACTCTGAAATCACTGCATATTTGCAATTCTCACGAACCCCCATTATAAAGCAGATAAACAATCATTTTGAAGAGGGGGCAGCTAGATGTTTTACGTTGGTCCAAAGTAGTCCCTAAAGAGTTCAGTGAAAGAGGTGGGCTTCATGAGTCCATGAGTAACTAGGAATTCACTGGGACTCGTGAGGCTTAGCTCCCCAAAGACAAAGGATCTAGAGATGTTTGCAGCTTTGCGTGGTTCCTTGAATCACACACTTCCCTTGGCAATATCCTGATAATTCAACTCTGTATTGCCAGTGCCCCCCTTCTCAACATTTCCTATCTAAACTAAAGCATTATCTTCAGTATACAATCCACAAACAATCAGATCTTAGAACAGTCATGGGGGGGGCAGTGTATACCATCACTAAGGTCATCTTTCCAAGATTCTTCACCAGCAAAGAATGAGAATATTGTCACATTGCCTGTGGTTAGTTCAATTGCCCAATTTGGAAAACTTTATTAAAGAGGACATGTTAAGTCAAAGAGGGGCAAGGAAGTCATTCCCTTGAAGCGTTTCAACTTCTACCTCATGCTTACTCTCTTAAAATTTTCAGAGAGTAAAATCTCTCCTTGCAATCATTAAGCGAGTTGCCTTCCTGTGAGTGGTATGGTCTGTCAGCACTAGAAATGGAGTTGGTGTTTCTGCAGGCAAGGTAATCAGGGAGATAGAATCGCCCTACTTTACACAAAGCATAGCCAACATTCTTCTCTTCCCCCAGCCTTAACCCCAGAAGCCAATCAGGACCCAACTCAACACTGAAACCTAGTTTCTGTTCCGTGGATGAGTTATGCACATACTGCTTTGAGGGAGAGGGTGAACAGAGCACAGTCCAACAGAGCAAATGACATTTTCTGCAGACAAATCAGACTCCATGACTTCAGCCTCAGAAAGCCACGTTGGGACAGGAGAAAGCCTCTCTGCCCACCAGCTCATGGCATGGAGGCACCCCAGGAAAGCCTTGGCACAGTCAGGCCCAGAACAAAACAGAGGCTCTGCCAGAGTACAGAAGCTCTTGCTGGCAACTCCCCCATAGCATGGACAGACTGAGGACATCCACACCAGGCCAGCCCCCTCCTATGGGACTCATTAACTTCGGAGAAGACCGTTCACGCTGAGACTCAGCCAGGTCCCCAAGTCACCATGGCCACCAGGCTCAAGCTCAGGCGGTGCTAGGACCACTGCCCTCCATCTCAGCGACACTCTGGCACAGCTACCCCTAACCCTTACCAAATCCCTGAGACAGGGAGGCCAGTTTTGGGCAAACAGCTCACCACCCGAACCTCCGAGCATTTCCCTATGAGTGCCACATTCCCGGGCAGAGAACCCAGTTCATCCATGAATCGTGCAGCCCAGGGAACCAGCCACCTCTCTGCCAGGCTGGGCATGCTCCAGCGTACGCACCTGCACCCCTGCCCCTCACCCCCAGCCCATACAAATCATCATCAACTCGTCGAGTGGCAGCTCCCTACCTGAGGGTGGCGCTCTCCCCCTGCCGGACCGTCACGTTGTCCATAGCTTTGGGGAAGGTGGCATCTCCGCTGCGCACCGGCACTCCTGTGGGTACAAGGAACAGCAGCCTGAGAGACACGACCACGAGGCACTTCCAGGGCAGGAACAGGTACCCACAGACCCCCATCCTCGACAGCCACAACTTCCCAGAACTCCGGCAGCGGCACGACACACGCCCCCCCCCCCCCGGGCGAGCAGAGGAAGTGGGTGGGGTGGGGAGCGAGCTCAGGGACTGAGCGGTGAACTAGCGGCGACCAGGAGGCGTGGGGAGGAGAAAAGCGCGCAGACTCCTCCAAGTCTAATATTCCTCCCCCAAATCCAGCCTCAGCTTGCCAGCCTCGGAGAACCAGTTTCCACGGAAGACATCCAAAGGGGGCTTTCTGCGCGCTGCTAGGGCCGGGGAAGGTGGCCGAGGAAGGGGAAGCGCAAGGCAGGTGCACGTTTCAGGAGCCACTTCTTCCCATTAACAGTTCAGACATGGCACTTTGGAGAGGAGTAAGCACTTTGGTACCAGAAGGGGATGGGGGCGGATTTCATCCAGCTCCCCAGATGTGGTCTGCAATCCCTCAGTTCCAACCCGGGGAAATCCAACACTTTTTCTTTGTAAGTTTCGTAGAAAGGCTGGCCACCAGAAACAAACTGTAACAATAGACGGAAAGTAGAGCACGCAGGAGGCGGCAAGGGTTGTGCGAGGAGACCGCTGAGCCGGCTTCGTGCAATCCGGACCCGGGGATCCTGCCGCAGCCGCCTCGGTCAACTTCCTCGAGCCCAAATGCGCCCCGCACCGCCGCGATCCGGGCGGTCTCCGCGGTGGCGGCCAAGGCTGAAGCGGCGGGGCAGGAGCGGAGCTCGGCGGGCCCTGGCTCGCTCGCCGGCTCGCTGGGGAAGGCGAGGCGCAGCCAGCACCCGAGCCGCGCGGACGCCACGCTCAGCGGCCGCCCCCGGCCTCCGCGCCGCCTTCCTCCCGGGAGCAGCCCCGACGCGCGCGGGCCCCGACCGCCGGGGTTGTCATGGCAGCAGCTCCATCCCTGACCGCCACTTTCTCCCGGTGCCGACTCGGAGCGAGCAGGCGGGCGCGCGGCGCGGACTGCGCGCTCATCCCGGCGGGTGCGGGGCGCGGGGCGCTGGCGCCCACCTTAACCCCCGCCGCGCCGGGCCGAGGCGGTGCACCAGCCCGGGCGGGCCAGGAGTTTAACCATTTCTCCCCTTGGAGGGCGGGCACTTCCAAATTAAGGAAAAAGACAAAGTTACTATTCAGTGTTAATAAGCCTGAGACATCTTAATAAGGGTCACAAACTAATTAGCCGAGAAAGGAAGACCCCGCTGCATGCATATATGCAGCTTTAAAATAATCAAATTAAGTCCATTAACATGTAGAGTCAATTTAGAGTGCGGGGTGTTTTAAAATAATCTCATTTTTTATTCAATAGCACAATGCCCACCCCTCTGGCCACCCCCCCCCCGCCAAAGCTACTTAAAACCCAAGAGATCCAACACCACCATTCTAAATAGAGATCTCCCACATATAAGACAAATGGGAAATCAGGATTCTCTTAGTGTGGGAACAGGCAAAATCGCATCAAAATGTTGGTCAAGTTCCAACACCGACTGACATCCTTAATTCTTGTTTTGTGGACACTAAAAGATGGCAGCCCTGCAGAAGTGCCCTCTGGGGTGGATGAGTGTAAGCCCTTGCTTTATTTATACAGCAGGTTCCCAAGTTCCCTGGGCTTCACACTCTTGCTCAGCTTATTTCATCTTTAAGAGGTGTGGCTTGTCACATTCTTGAAACCCAGGGAAGGATGGGATATGCCTCGGTTCTTGTTACTTTTCTCTGCCTGCTCCTGGCCCCTCTGTGCCTACATTATTGCTTCTGCTTTCACTTCAGCTCTGATGGGATGTGTTGTATTACCCTTACTGGGTCTAGTCCCTGTGCAAGGGGATAGAGCAGGTCGGCCGCACAGTGGTCATAAGAGCAATAGGCTCTTTTCTAAGGGATTCCCAGATCTGAGCTCCCTGCACTGACCTAAATTCGCCTTGGGGATAGAAAGGAGGCAACAGTGGCTTTGATTTTTGTTTCGTTTTCTTTGTTGCTGTTTTCCCCCTGGATTTTCTACCAAATCCAACCAGCATGTTAAAAAGAAAAAGAAAAAAACTATGAAATAACAGAAAAAAATGTCCTTCCTCAAAGCTATGCAGCACCAAAGAGACTGACTAAACCATTATCACTAAATACTTACTATCTTACTATCCATCCTGGTACCTTAATGGGACACCCTTGCAACTTTTGACTCATACCGATCATCTATGTGTAAATAACACATTAAAGATGACACAAGTATATTCTACCTCATGTCCCCTTCACACTAACTACTATAGGGAGTAAGGGCAGAGGTAGGCTTTGGAGATGCAGAAGCCAAAGTCCAGGATAGCAAAGGAAGACTAAGAAAGCTTGACTTTCTATTTTGATAGTTGACCAGACAGTACTCAGCCAAGAAAAGTTGAACAACTTCTTAAATACATTCACTGAAAGTGTCAAAATATTATGCATTAATTTATCATTAGGCCAATTAGGCCCTCATCTCCTCTGGTGACTTTTACTGATATTAAATTCTCAGGGAAACCCATCTGCTACCTTTGGCCACTGGGGACCATTTGATATATAACACCAAAAATACCAATTGTCAACTTAAGGTGGCAATGAGTAACTTTACTATCAAGAAGAAGAAGAAAAAAATTACATCTATGGGGAACAGAAGAATTTCACTTATATTTTTGAAAGGAAAAGAGGGGAGTTAACCTGTTTTAGCACAAGTCCACTCTTGCAGGAGCCTATTTTTATCCCTATTTTCCAATGGGAATTTAAAGAAATAGGAAATGAATGATTTCACTAAGTTGAGCTGTAATGTAGAGCAGACATAAGGTGTGAAATTATCTTTGCTGATTTTGCCTGATGAATTTGGGGTTCTTCACCAAAATTATTA
Source organism: Glis glis (assembly GCA_004027185.1). Taxonomy (NCBI): domain Eukaryota; kingdom Metazoa; phylum Chordata; class Mammalia; order Rodentia; family Gliridae; genus Glis; species Glis glis. Next base: position 4,721 of record PVJS01034468.1, on the reverse strand, counting down.
AAGGAATTAACTTTAATATTCGATATATTCATTTCAACCATCCTTCCTATTCATCTATTTCAACCCCTTTTCTTAAATGTAATCATACCACATCAAGTGAAGACAAATGCTAGTTATGGTGAAAGGAAAGGGACTCACCCTAGGCTTTGGAGTCATTTCCCCACAGGTCTGAGAATAGCAGGGATGATTCCTTTTGTGGTAAATTCTAATTCTGTTCCTTTCATCTAATTCCCAGGTAGGTACAAATGAGCATTAGTTTTTGCATCTAGGAATGTGGATAATGACAACAACAGGCCCTCCCTGGGGGCCTACATACATGATTAACTCTACAGGAAAATACTTAGAAATCCATTTAAGATGGAAGATGCTTTATTAATACATTTTTTCCTGCCATCACTTTGTTTTTATGGCCAGGCAGAAAAATAATTCTTACAGGCTTCTTTAAGATGTGCAGTTTATACTGGTCTGCCTGCAATTGAATTGAGACAGTCAAGCCATCTTTGTCTCTGGCCATGAGAAAGAATGCGGAGCTGCAGCATCCCAGCAGTTGCTAGCAGAAAAGCCAGCAGAGCTCAGGTAACTCGGGATGGACAAAGAAAAGCCACTCACAATCTCAGACCTGCTTTGTGGGCTCAGGGATACAAACTTGATTCACAAATAGAAATTAAGGCACTGGCAAAAGGTCAGAGATGCCCACCCAATTAACAAGACAGAATCCCTGTTATTCAGCCCTGCTATTGAAGTGGTTGGAAAAGATGAAGATCAAAATCATAAGTCAATTGCCTTCCCATTCCTTAATCCCTAAATATAACTAACACTTAGTGGCTTATCGTATATCCTGTCTTTTGCTTCATAAAAACTGCTGGATTTATTTTATTTTTCCCAGCATATCCGAGTTAATGAAAAAGGGATGACAGTCAAAGCAATTTCATTATTTGTGTTCTTTATAGAAACAACTTCCTCTCTGCCTCCTAGAAAGCAGATTCCTAATGAGAGCCACCTCCACCTTCTTCCCCCCAGCTCCCTCTCCTTCCTCCCTTCCTTCTTGCATACACATATACTGTACACATAAATCAACTTGTCACAGCTTGTCTCTGTGCTGACAGCTGTAATTGCTTCAGGTTATAAAAATATCTATAGGACAATGCCTTTCAAACTCACAGACACACACACAGAGACACACATGTGCACAAACACACACACACACATACACATTCCCTGAGCAAAAGTAAACAACACAGTCCCTTTAATAATCTTGGGACTGCAAAGCAGGGCAGGGCAGAAGAGTTCACCAGAGTGCTGGCAGGCAGAGGAGAAGGAGGGAGTAGAGGGAGACTTCTGGCAGCTCTGGCATCTGTACTCTGAAGCAGGTTTGGAACAGGAAAGAATTCCCCTTGAATGGGAAATCGGCTAGCCTTGTTTTTTTTTTGTTTGTTTTGTTTTGTTTTACTCTATGTTAACCTGCAGCGAGCCAGGACAAGGTAAAGAACTGTGACTATTCCACCGCACAAGAGACCAAACGAAGAGCACTAGCTTAAGAAATGCCAGCTCGACTTCTGCTTTTCTACAAAGGCGAAAGGCCCCCCTCTCCTGGTGGAGATTTCAAATAGAAACGCAGGCATGAAGATGAGAAATGCAGGGCGGTTAGAGAGTGGCAGGACATCAAATAGACATTGGAAGATTTAATCAGAAAGAGCAGTGTAAATCTGGATAAAGAGATGGCTCCAGGGGTGTAGAGAAAGACTGGGCTCTGGAAAAATACATGCTATTTTTTGCTTCTTTATGAATATAGGATCAAAATAAAATCACTGCTCATCTGGGCTGAGGTCCAGCATGTCAGGACTTCAGCAGGAAGAGAAAAAGGGCAACTTGAAGAGGAGAAGAGGGCTCCAGGGAGAGAAAAGAGGTCAGGAATACAGAGAACAGAGAAGGAAGGTGTGAAGAAAAGACAAAGGTGTGGCTTTCTGTGGATTCTGAAACCCACAAAACTTTGTAAGACATGCATAACACAGAGAAATGGTGGGAAGAACAATCAGAGGTGGACAGAAAAGTGACAAGGAACAAGATGAATAAGGCAAAATCAGAGTGCCAAGAAAGCAAAAGGCAGGTATCCAGAGGGCACGTCCCAAGAGTCAGGGTCTTTGGGGCAGAATTTTTCTTTATGAAGGTTTTAGGTCATAATAAGACCCAGGACTTTCAGAATCACAGAAAGATATGTTCAGATAAGGACCTTGCAAGATCCTTAGTATAACCAACTCATTTCCTAAGAGAAGTGTTGAACCCAAGAAGTTCATAAGAGGACACAAAGTTAATAAACCAGCAATGCAGGATGAGAACTCAGAACTGCTGAATCCTATTCCAATCTTCTTTCCAATACCCCTGTCAGGTAAGACATTATTCATAAGAGCTAAAGAATAAAATGTCTGCTTTTACTGCTTCATCTGTGGGCCAGAGAGAGAACCACAGAGGATGTGATACAATAACTGCTCAGTGTACATGCGGGTATCCAGTTATCCAGTTGGACTCAATTTACCCAATAAACTAGCAAGTAGATTTGGACCTACTCATGTGTACCAGGCACTGTGTTGAGAGCTAGAGTCTAAGATGAAGGCATGGCCCTGGAGCTCAGGTTGCTTGTAGTCTAGTTTTCTTGGGTTTGTCAGTTATTTTATTTGTTAAGGTTCATGGATGTTGAAGTTATAATGACTTTTGCACTAGACTCCCCTGTAAGCCCTTGGGAACCTTCCCATTGTTGAGGAAAATAATCTGGGCTCTGCCTGTCCCTTGGAAAGAGTCTGCCCTATGACCCTAGTACAAATTTCCAGGCAGCAACTTGAGTTTTCTAACTTCATTTAAAGGAGCATTAGGAGGGCAGGGGGACCTCTCAAAGATGTCTAGATGTAAGGGAGTTTCTCTACTCAATAGACATGTATTTAGTTTATACTCAGGGCCTACTGAAGCAGCAAAAGAGGCAAAAACAAGATCTTGTGGGCCTTGCCCTCATAAAGCACACAGCTAAGGAGGGATGGACAGTAGTAAACAAAGAATTTCACAAAGTAATGGATACACTGATGAGGAAGAAATGAATGGATGAAGGCACATGACAGGAGGTTCTCGATGAATCTGGAAGATGAGGAAATCTTTCCCTAAGAAAATGATGCCATGTTGAAGCTTACGAGTAGGAGGAGAGGAAGGACAGCTGGTGTGGGCAGGACTCTCATGGCAGATGGATGGCACAGACTCTACCCAACCCAGGACCAGAAGGTGCAGGAGCAGATGTTGCCCTTTATCATCTCAGATTGTGTGCAGTTAAACCAGGGATGGGTACCCTCGAAGCTGTGCCTCGTTCAACAACGTGTCCATGTGCTCGCTGACTCATTGAGTACATACCTATCCACTAAGAATGACTGTGGACCTTGGAACCACACAGAGCACAGGTCAAACCTTCACTCTCCCCATTACTAGTGTGCGACCTCGGGAACATAACCTAGTCATATACCAGTGGCGCTAATGGTACCTACTACCAATGGTCTGTGTGAGGCTGAAATGAGAGAATAGGTGTGAAGGTCTATCCCAGGCCTGGCAGTGCCTGTGTTTCTCATGCTGGGACCCGAAGGAGCTGCCTTTGCACTCGCCTCCCCCATTCCTAGTCAGCCCACACAGAAGTTCATTCACAGAACCCAGGAACAGCCTGTGGAGTGGAGCACGGGCATAGCAGAACTCATGGTGTTCATCTCGAGGGGGCTTCATTACAGAGACAGAAAGGAAACTTCATGCTGAGATGTGGTCAGAAAGAGGAAGTCGCTTAGCCTTTACACCACCCACTGCAGGAAGAGTGGTGACTTCATCCCTCACCCCACTGTCCCATCCTCAGATGCCTAACTATCAAATAACTTCACTCTGCACATAGAATAGAGGCCTGTGGGAAACAGCCTGAGCTTGGGAAAGAGGAGTTGACTTTCCCTTTCTGTAGCAGCCTGGGAATTTTGATCTGTCATGTTCCCATGTACAACAGAAAGACAGCAGAAGAACCAGAAAAAAAAGGCAAGATGCCCCCAACCCATCATAAAGTGAGCCATACCCTCTGACCCCCTGCAATGAGCCTCTAAGCTCTTCTCTGCTCCCATGTGTCCAATGTCTGTAAGCCAAAGCTTCCTTTTGTTTGCTGGAAAGACAAGCTTCATTCAGTCTTGAGCTTTGATTAGTGGTTTTGTAATAATATCCTGGGTCTGCCTGCTCTTTCCTATATTTTTTAATTTTTTAATTTTGCAGTACTGTGGGTTGAACCCAGAGCCTCACACATGCTAGCCAAGCAATCTACCATGAAACTACATCCCCAGTCCTTTTTATTTTATTTTGAGATAAGGTCTCACTAAGTTGTCCAGACTGGCCTTGAACTTTTGATTCTTCTGCCTCAGCCTCTTGAGTAGCAGGGATTATGGGCATGTGTCACCTTGCCCAGCTCCTCTCTCTTAATTTCTACATCCCAGGTCAGTGCCTCAGGATTAGCCTCCTAACTCCTAAAGAAAGGTGACTTGAAGACATTCATCTACACAAGTATACACACACCAAATCTAATGTTCATAAGATGCAGCCCAACCAGAGTCAGGAGTGACTTCGAAAAGCACAATTCACAGTGGCCAAATTATAGAACCAACCTAGATGTCCATCAACAGATGAATGGATTACATAATTATGGGAAATACACACAATGGAATTCT
>PVJS01034467.1:20000-21564 GCA_004027185.1 Glis glis | reverse complement strand
GACCCGGTTTCAAAATAAAGTATAAAAAATAGGGCCAGGGGTGTAGCGCGGAGGTAGAATACCCCTGGGTTCAATCCCCGGTACCGCAAAAAAAAAAAAAAATCCATTCAAGGTCAATTAGGTCAGTCAATCAGGTTCATCCTCAGAAATCACTGCAATAATCTACTAAAAACCAATCTATGTGTGCTTCTTCTTTTGTGGACTTGTATGCCTGTTTCTTTCTGTGTTCAGCAGTGCCCCTGGACACTCTAGTATCTAAATTACATTGCTGTCACTGGGAAAGCAGAGAGCTGCGGCTTCTCCTTCTCTCAAAATTGTAACTTAATGTCCCACCACCATTGAATGAGTTGAAACCAGAAAAATAAACATCCGTCTGTGTGCTGATGACATGGTTATATTATCCTAAATGGACATGATTCTGAAAGATAAAATCCTGCTTTAGTTATGATACTACTAGCGGCTTTAATTAATAAAACCCAAAAGTTGAGGTTAACTATTCCAAAGCCCAAATTTTTATTTCTAGTAAATGTCCTCCAAAATTAATTGGGTTAAACTCTAACAACCCCTATAGCAAATCAACTAGTTTAATCACCTACCGAATATTTGGAAACCAGCTCACCTTAAATGATTCCCTACGGAATTACATTGCTAAAAATTTGATATTTTATAGTTGTTTTATTGAGAAATTTTATGGCCGTGGCAAGGTTTAATAATGTTTGCATTCAATAACATTTGCATTAAAGCAGAACCGAGCCACGCTCAGCAGAGCTGGGCTGCAGTCCCCCGTTTGTTTGTGCATCAGCATAAACTTAGAATTGTTTCCTGAGAAACAAAGAACTGGTCTGGTTTGTAGGTATTTCCTAACTCTATAACCATAATGGGGAAGGAAGAGACTTTCCATTAGGCCCTGTGAGCCTGTTGGACTACTCTGTTTTCCTAAGGAGACACAACCTTAGGCCAACTTGGCTGACTGCTAAAGCATGTAGGTCTACACTTAACTTACAACAATGATGATAGTGATGATGATGAGGAGGAGGAGGAGGAGGAAGAGGAGGAGACAGCATTGGTTATTATCATACCCTGAGCAAAGTTCCAGTGATTTCCATGTTCTGTTTCATTTAACCTTTACCACTCTAGTATGCAGTAGGCAGCATTTCTATCCCCGTTTCCACTAAGGAAACTGAAGCACAAGGAAGCTAATTACTTTCCTACTGGCTGCATGCATGAAGATAACCTGCCCAATGGGTCTGCTGTGCTGCTGGGACCCATTATTGTGAACCTCGTAGAATTTAATATAATGACCATATTCTAACAATAAGCCCTTGGCCTATGTTGAGAGGCCTTATAAGAAACAGCCTTACAAAACTTACTGGCTCACTGTCAGGACATATTTTATGCATTACAGCATCTAAAAAATTCTACAAAAAAAAAACAGGAAAAATTTCTGCTGAAAGAGGAATTATTGTGCTCCTCCTAAGAAATTATTTGGCATTTTTATTATAAGGACACTGTGTTTCTCTCTTTATATACTGAGAAAATTCAAAATCCAACTTGAATCCCACCT
>PVJS01034467.1:0-17500 GCA_004027185.1 Glis glis | reverse complement strand
ATCTGTAAATTTATAACCAGCTTCGAAAATCAACAAGTCTTAGAGACACAGAAACCAAATGGAGTTGGGCAATACAGATTGGTGTACATCCATTAGGGTCATGGCTGGAAGAAAAGAGATATCAAAAGGAGGCAACTGTCTAATGAAAGACTATTTAATATTAACCAACAAAAGATGATAATGGAACTCCCCACCCACCCACCTCCCCTAAAAGAGCAGGATAATGTCACCGGCCCTAGGCCAAAAGGGACAAGGAAAGGATCTGTCATCGGACGCTCTGAGAGCTGCGGTGGGAGCTGTGGCCATTGGAGAGGCCTTCAGTAGAGGAAGGCAACCATTGCCAGTAAGGAGCTGGCTTCCTCCCTCCTCCCACTGGTGCTCCCACTGGCCAAGCCCCATAGGAAGTCAGAGGGCGAGAGGACCTGGTTGATGCTGTCCTTCCAGCTCAGTCTCAGAGCAGAGCACTGCAGACCGGGGAATGGAATATAAGAGACAAAAAGAGCCTCACCCAGGATGTGGCAAGAGGCCTCGCCCTGCCCACCCCCATTGTAATCTGCTCAGAGCCCCACTTCCCTCAGCGAGATCACCGTGCCAGAGCAGCCCCAGAGGATCCTGTCTGGTCACAGATGAGCTCAGTCTGCTCAGCGCTGAGGACAACCACCCTAGACCGCAGCTCCCCTCCCCCCGCCTTTCCCTCCCACTGTCCCCCTGAACTTCAGACCGAGTGGGCCCTGGAGATTAAACAATTGCCTCTAATAGACAGAGACAGACACAGAGGAGATAGTCACCAGGTAAGCCCTGCCCGCAGCCATAAAGCAGCCATAGAGAAACTAAATCCAGTGGTGAAATAATTACCAAGACAAAAAGAGTGTAGACTAAAATGCAATTATTTTTACAACAGCACCTTCCTCTCAGATGGAGGATGAGTCTAGAACTCAGGATCTATGAAAGAGGCATATGGCTTGCAGTCACAGCCAGAATTCCTTTGAAGTGTGTGTGCCTGGCTCTTTCCACCTGCTGTGTCCTTCTATACTCCACACCACTGCTGTTATTACCTCTACTCCACACACGAGGTTACAGAGGCAGAGAGCTCAGACAGCTGTGAGGCCAAAATGAAATCTCGGCAGCAGCCTGGCACCACGGAAGACAGGGATTAGACTAGATTTCAACCAGAGGCTTCCCGGCCATTGCACCTGCACAGCAAATAACCCGCATCCCATCCCTATGGACGTTCTCGTATCAGATTTACTACTGAGGCAAGGTGATCACTCCACTTCCCTTTTCTTCTATTATAAGTAGCAATTTAATAGGTCGGGCTTTAGACATCATCTAAACTGAGAGACAATGAAAATGCTATTGAGGAATTTTAAATAATTTTACTTTGCAAATAAACCTTCCAAAGATAATGTTGAATTTCCCTCACTGACGGCTCACCCACCATTCTTTATCCTCTGGGTAGTGTCCATTGATTAACTCTCACAGCACCTTTCTCAATGGTTTCCAAACCTGGCTTTTACCAGGATCTCCTGAATAGCTTTTCTAAACTCTAGAAGATGGGCTTCTCACAGACCTACAGAGTTAGAAACCCTGAGTGTTGAGTTCAGGTATCTCTGTTTTTTGTTTTGGGGGGATTTTTTTTTTTGGTGCTGGGGATTGAACCCAGGAGCATTCTTCCTCTGAGCTATACCCCCAGCCCTATTTTTTATTCTCTATTTTGAAACAGGGTCTCACTAAGTTGCAGAGGGCCTCACTAAGTAGCTGAGGCTGGCCGCGAACCTGAGATCCTCCTGTCTCAGCCTCCCAAGTACTGGGATTACAAGCGTGTGTCACCATGCCTGGCTATCTGTGGTTTTAAAAATCTCCCCTGGTGATTCCCCAAGGCTCAGATTTCTAGGGTTAAGAGTGCTAGAAATAACACCCACTGTGTTGCAGGCTTGCTTTAAATGTATCACACATATTAACTCATTTAATCTTCACACTGAGCAATAAGATGGGTAGTTATCACCCCATGTCACAGATGAGGAAACCCAGGCAAAGAGAGGTTAAGTAGCTTGCCTGAGGTCACAGAGCTGGGTAGTGACAGGCTGGAATATGAACCCAGGCAGCCTGGCTCCAGAGGCTGCACCCCTAAGCACGGTGCCCAACTGCCTCTCTCTCGCAGAGTGTTGACCACAGTCAACTTAGTCAAATGGGGTAAGAGCTTGAACTTGAGAATCATTCATCATTGTTTCACCCTGACTACATCTCATATTTAGATATTTGCACATTTTTATAAAGAATGGGCAAAATTGTAAATGCTGACTACTTGCCAGTATAATCTATGCATTTAAAAGGCATGTCATATGTACCTATAATTGAGGTAGGATAAAAGAAATAGGTAGAAAGGAAACAGAAAAGTCAGGCATGGTGGCACACACTTGTAATTCCAGTATTTGGGAGGCTGAAACAGGAGGATCACAGGTTCACAGCCAGCCTCAGCAACATGAGACCCTCCACAACTTAGTGCTTTCAGACTGAAGCAAAAAATAAAATAGGGCTGGGGGTGCAGCTCAGAGGTAGAATGTCCCTAGATTCAATCCATTCCCAGTAACACACACACACACACACACACACACACACACACACACACGCACACACACACACACACACACACACGCAAAGAGAAGGATATAAAATTTTAGTCCAAAAGTTCCTCACACTTTTCCAGGCCAGTCACTCCTTACGCCAGTCTCTTTCCCAGACCTATCAATTACTCCCAAATTGCTGGGAAATCTGTAAATCTTAACCAAAAGTTCACTTACTTATGATAATTACCTTGTACACAGTTAATTAATCCCCCCAATAAGTAGTTTAAGCAAGAGAGATACAATATCTTGAGAAAACTATAATTTAGGGAGCTTTCCAGTCATATCTATTGATCAGATAATGGAGACCATGTCAGCCTAAGGATGCTGAAAATGACCAGACCATCACTGAAGTTATCTTTCCATACCTTCCATGCTCACCTTTCACCAGGTTTCCTTTAAAACAAGAGTCAGGAACCCCCCCAAACACATCTCCCTCTCTAGAGACAGCCCTCATTCTCCCTAGAATATGTGCTCCTTGCTTTCCTAAATAAATCTCTGTCTATGCATCTACTGGCTCGTGCTGAAATGCTTTTCTATCACATAGGCCAAGGACCCCCCTGGTCCTGAGTTGAGTTCCCCCCCTCACTCTGGGAACTCCTTGGAACCCTTCTCTATGTCATCTCTGCTCCCATGACAGAGTGAAGCATTCTGAAAGTGATGAGGTAGAATAGAAAAGATAGAAATATTAGGCAGAAAGGAGACATTGGGAAAATAGAGATTTAAAATTTTGAAAGTTCATAATCTAACTCCACCCTATAGGATGCATTCAGTCAGGCAGAAGCCTTAGTGAATCCATACCCTTAATCACAATGGCTCCTCTCCACACCTGAGATGCTTAATGTAAATAGGGTGGGTGAGGAGGACAAAAGGCCAAACCCCACTGCCTATCTGTTGCCAGGGAAACAGGACTAAGAGGAAGTCTTGCCCTCCACTGTGCGACCCTACCTACCCCCTCCTATAAAGAACCCCGAAAGCATGCAGACGCTCTCTTGCTCACCTGGATGGATGGACGCGTGCAGGGAGACTCCCTCTCCCTTTTTTAGATGACCCCCAATCTGTATCCCCGCCTTTCTTAGTTAACCCCAACCTGTATCCCCACCTTTTTAAGTTAATTAAAAACCTTTGCCTTTTTCTGATGGCACGTGTTGAAATTCTTATTCATCATGGAAGCCAAGGACCCTTCAGAATTAGCTGTTTCCCCATGACAAAAGCACTGTATAAATTTGTATGACAGGAATAAAGAGTTAGCACAAGATGATTTGGGTTTTTGAAGTCTCACATAGGTGACATAAGATGAGCCTAGGGAATAATGGAATCCAGCCTCACTTTCTCCATCCCCCTCAGCCCCTCTAGGAGCACTAAGACGGCAAGAAGGTGGGAGAAGACCGAGGGGTTGATTCCTAACAGGTGCCCTCTTACTTATTGTGCTCACCACTTTTCCAAGGATCTTTTTCTCAGATAAATGGAAAGGGCCAATTCTTCATTTGGAGGCTTTCTACTGGCTGGATATCTAATGTCGTGTTTTATACAGTTCTAAGAGCCCGGTGACTGTTCTGTTGACCCCTTCTGTCTTTCCTTCCAGGCTCCTGACAGTGCTGCTGCAGCAGTCCCACCCCAGTGAGATCAATCACCAGGACAATGAGGTGAGTCCTCCTTGCAGGCCACAGGCAGCCGTTTTGCATGTGTGTGTGTGTGTGTGCATGTGGGGGCTTTCCTGAATCAATGCACTTCCCCTCTCGAGGAGGAAATGGAGCACAGTTTTGTCTTCCTACCTTGACAGGGAAGCCTGTGTCTTATTAATCCTCAGGCAGAAATATATGGTTGTGAGTAGCTTCTAACAGGGAAGGCTTTAATTACATTAAGTACTCAAGTGTTAATCATATGACTGAAAAGTCGTAATTTCCCTCTGGCCATTGAGAAACAAATATTGCTCTGTTCTGTCTTCTAAAGTCCCTGAAACTTAGATGACAAATGATGGCTCTAGAGGTGTTCTCTCTGAGCAAAAGAGGACAGAAAGAGAGAGAGAGAGAAGTTCCAGGCTACCTACTCCAGAAGCCACGTTATTAATCCCAACGACCACGATTGTTGTTTCCTTCTTGTCGCAAAAGCAATATTGTGAAAGGCTTCTAAAGATTCTAAAGAGACATTCCCTGCTCCTGAGAAAAGTTCTTAAGGGGAGAGTGGGTTCACATGACAGAGCTGCCCCAGAGTAACTGAAGGTCTCATTATATCTACCTAACTCTTAAAAGCAATACTGATTTTCATTAGTCAGCTGGATTTCTTTAACAAGCTTCTCAAAAACAACATAAATACCTGTGTTTTTTTTTATAAATATGTGCTTGGTTTAGCTGCTCTTCAAGGTCTGGTAACCTAAAAAAGTCTAATAACACTAAAAATACATATGTACAAGATGCCATTCCACGCTACTTTCAAGGAAGCCAGCTGGCCAGAGGCAATGGTATAGGGGTAGGCTCCCTAATAGCTTCCTCCTGGGCTGGCTCCCCATCTGTCTTGAGCCTTCTGATTAAAGGCTTCCTCCTGACCAGCACTAATGACCACAGCAAAAGCCCCTGTCTGCACCAGGGCCTGAGGTTGGGCTCTTACTCATCTTAGGATCACACACCGCTTTCACTCCCCAAATTTTCAGTGGTTTAAAGCCAAACCTCAGAGGACAGAGGATTGCACTGTCAGAAACTTCTGCTTTAAAAATGAGAACCAGAGATGGGACAGGCACGCCAATCACTCTCTGCCCATGGTGTGAAAACAGGGTGCTCCAGTGGTCAGCAGATTGGGCAACCCCCCTCCACCTCTAGCCCCTGCCCTTACCCCCAGGTAGGTTTTGTTTAGGAAGGTGGTAATTCAGTCATCCATACCCTCCAGCTAAATTCCACTTAGGGGCCTTCAATTCTGTTTACCTCTGGGCTGAACTAACAGCCCCCAACAAAGTCATAGTACCCTCCTTTTTTCCGCACCCCCGGGGGTTGCCTCAGGCTGCAGGAAACAGTGAAAGTAGACACAGAGCCTTCTAAGAGCAGTCATCTTAACGCCTTGCAGATGATGTGTGGGAAATATTTTTAAAGTCCTTGGTTCCACTTCATGCAAAGTGACCTCTGGGAAAAAGATTCCTCCTGCTACTAGACCAGCTGCAGAGCCTTTGGGCTGTAAGTTCACAGAGCAGCGGCCTCAAAAGGACACTTCCTTCCCTGTGTCACGGCTTCCTCTTCAGGCTGTCACAACAGGTCTGACATCCATCTGAGATGAATCGCTAATGCTTGCCTGTGATTTTTATATTAAATATATGTATATATATTTAATACACAGGCATCTCGCAATGTCCATGGGAGATTGGTTCCAGGACCCTGAAGATGCTGAAGTCCCTCATATAAAATGGTGTAGTGTTTGCAAATAACCTATGGAGGCCCTCCTGTAAACTCTAAATCATCTCTTAGATTACTTATAATACCTAATAAATAATACCTAATACGATGTAAATGCTATTTAAATAGTTGTTATTCTATATTGTTTAGGGAATTGTATTGTTATTCTATTTGTATTGTATTTGATTTGCATTGTATTGCTATTCTGTATTGTTTAAGGAAAAAATGTTAGTACTTGTTTAGCACTGACACAATATTTTTCCAAATATTTTTGATCCACAGTTGATTGAACACATGGATGTGGAGCCTGCAGATATGGAGGGCTATATATGCACATTTATATATATAGTCGTTGCTAATGTGAGCCAATTAGCATACATTTGCCATCTGCAAGGACAGGAAGCTCTTTGCCATTGAGAAATAAGGGCAATTCTGAGGCCAGGGGAGTAGCCCTGGGTTTGTTCCCCAGCATGAGGTGGGGAAGGGAGGGGGTACAATTCTGAAATGGAAAGAACACAGCTCAGGCTTTCTTTTTCATCACTTGGGTGAAGTTCCTATATTTGGCTTCTCAATGTTTGAACAAACACTCTCTTGCTCTCCCCTCTCTCAATCATTTTTCAATGAGTTTCAAGTACAATGTAGCTTCCATTGTTTAGAGGAGGGTTGTTGCAGGGGTAACAGACAGGCACGCCCTACATCTTCTAAATACCAGGAAGCAAAAACAGCAAAGCCAAAAGCAACAGGGAAAGTGTAGGTTAGTGCTGGTGAAGCATTATGGTCTCCTGATGACAAGAGAAAAGAGCAAGGCAGCCCACTCAGGTTAACAAACTTATTTTCCAGAAATAACTGGAGTTCCGACTTTATCATAATACTGGTTAAGGATTTAAAAATCAATTAGTAGAACTCTGACATTATTAACAGATGTGTGTGTGTGTGTGTGTGTGTGTGTGTGTGTGTGTGGTGCTGGGGATAGAACTGAGGGGCATTCTACCTCTGAGCTACACCCCCCAGCCCTATTTTATTCTTTTATTTTGAAACAGAGTCTCACTAAGTTGTTGAAGCTGGCCTTGAACCTTCAATCCTCCTCTCTCAAGACTCCCAAGTAGTGGGATTACAAGTGTGCACCACCACGCCCAGTTTAACAGATGTATTAAACACTGAAACCAAGGAATAGAGAGATGGAAAGAGAGCCGAGTATGGTGGCGCACACTTGTAATCCCAGTACTTGGGAGGTTGAGACAGGAGGATCGCAGGTTTGAGGACAGCCTCACCAAGTAGTGAGACTCTCATCAACCTAGTGACACTGTTTCAAAATTAAAAAAAAAAAAAGGAGGGGCTGAAGGTGTAGCTCAGAGGTAGAATGCCCCTGGGTTCAATCCCGAGTAACCAAAAAAAAAAAAAAGAGAGATGGAAAGAGGAAGAAAAAACTAATTTCTGAAACCATTCTATAACTGCTGAAGTAAAACAAAACGTGATACTATTTTATTTCAGGGAAGTGAATATCACTTTAGAGGCTGTCCTGAACTGAACTCAATGACTTAAAATAATTCTTTCTATTACTGGTTTTTGCTTACTCACATTTGCTTTTTTTTTTTTTTTTTTGCAGTACTGGGGATGGAACCCAGGGGCATTTGACCGCTGAGCTACACCCCCCAGCCCTATTTTATTCTTTTATTTTGAAACAGGGACTCACTAAGTTGCAGAGGGCCTTACTAAGTTGCTGAGGCTGGCCAGGAACCTGCAATCCTCCTGTCTTAGCTTCCCAAGTACCGGGATTACAAGCATGCGCCACCACGCTAGGCTCCACATCTGCTTTTTAAACATTTAAATATTACAAGGAATGCTAAGAAGTCCTTGATTATTTCCACCCTGCCACCTTTGCCCCCTGGTAGTCATTGTTGGGTATGTCTCTTTCCCAGTCTTTTATATAAATCTTCATAGAAACCATGGAGTATTGTATGTTGTTCTACAACTTTGTTTTGAATCAAGACTATGTCTTAGAACTCGATCCATATTGATAAACATAGAATTGCCTTTTAATAGTTTCATAGTGTTCCATACTATATGCAAATACCTCTGTTTAGCCATCCCCTATGAATGGATATTTAGGTTATCTCCAATTTCTCACCATCATAAACACAATCTGAAGAGTAGTCTCATACATACAAGTCTCCTTAAGTGCCTTATGCAAGCATTTCTCTAGAAAAATTGCTGAGTAGTAGAGAACGTACATTTTTATTTTTAATACACACAGCCTCGTTGTTCCTCAAAATAGCTGCATCAGTTAATAGTTCCATGAATAGTCAAAGTAGTACTCTTTTCCAATTGTTGCTGGATTTTCCTGTTGTTTATAGGCCTGGGTGTAGCTGGGTTTATTTGTATTCCCCAGGATAGTGAGACTATGCATCATTTCGTCAATATTATGGTCTTTTTTATATATTCTCCCTGACTTGCCTGTTTAAATCCTTTGTCCATTGATCTATTAGGTTACTTATCATTTTCTTACTGATTCATGGGAGTTTATTTTATATTCTAAGCATTAATCCTTTGTCTGCTGTTGGGTTTTAAAAAGCTTTTCACAGTCTGATCCTTACATTGGAAGTGTTCATAGTATCTATTCTTGGACAGAAATTTAAAATGTGATATAATCAAAATGTCCATTCTTACTTCTGCCTTTTGTGTGTGTCTCTCTGTGTGTGTGTGTGTGTGTGTGTGTGTGTGTGTGTGTGTGGTACTGGGGATAGGACCCAGGGGCATTCCGCCTCTGAGCTACACCCAGGCCTATTTTATTTTTTATTTTGAAACAGGGTCTCACTAAATTGTTGAGGCTGGCTGCAAACCAGCAATCCTCCTGTCTCAGCCTCCCAAGTACTGGGATTACAAGTGTGGACCACCATGCCCAGTTTTTAGTGGTGTGTGTGTGTGTGTGTGTGTGTGTGTGTGTGTGTGTGTGTGTTACTAGGGATACTGA
The DNA here is from genome assembly GCA_004027185.1 of Glis glis. Taxonomy (NCBI): domain Eukaryota; kingdom Metazoa; phylum Chordata; class Mammalia; order Rodentia; family Gliridae; genus Glis; species Glis glis. The sequence goes on along the minus strand of PVJS01034467.1, from coordinate 8,525 downwards.
GCTACACCCCCAGCCCTATTTCATTTTTATTTTGAAACAGTGTCTCGCTAGGTTGATGAGAGTGTCACTACTTGCTGAGGCTGTCCTCGAGCCTGCAATCCTACTATCTCAACCTCCCAAGTACTGGGATTACAGGCATGGACCACCATGCCCAGCTCTTTAGTGTCTTTTTAAAGATTGCCTTCCCTACCCCCAAGAACTTAATTATAGTATGTTAAATTTTCTTTTAGCTTGTTACAAGATTTTTATTTTCAGTTTGTGGTTTCATTTTTGAACACTTTGTTCTGTTCCAATGATGTTTGCTTTTCCTGTTTCATTAACCACACTGCTTAATTATGAAGTAACTTGTTTAGAAGCTATCCATCCATACTGCAGAGTTTTACACTGAGAAAGGTGGGATGGGTTAAATCACCCTTTCAGCCTTTGTTCTTCTAATCTGGACCTCAGGGACGATCAGGGACATAGAGAGGTTTGTCTGTTGCAGCTATAGGGTGTTAACAAGTTACTAACCCGGACTCTAATCTCTTCACTCTCACTTTAACCTTGACAGGAAGGAGGGCCCATCAAGAGGGACTGTGAGCTATTGGCAAATAGGTTAAAACTTTTAATGCATTTATCCAAAGAAGCACCATTACATATGGTACTTAGGACGTATGGTTGATCCTATGCACATTCTTATATTAGTAGATTTTTATGAGCAGCCAGACAATCCAAACTTCAATTATAACAGCACTCTGAGAAAATAAATCCAAGCTGCAAAAACAGATGCTTCTTAGTACCAATTCCACTTACCACATCCCTAAGATATAACCAAAGCTGACATTGTGCACTCTAAAGGCAAAATCAGAAGAAACAATCCCTAACTCTAGAAATCTTTTTACTTTACAATTAGCAAAAGCTAAAACAATAATCCAAATGTTTTTAAATGCACCAGAATTTTTATCCTACAAATGAACAACTTTTTTTATTATAAAGTAGAGTAGGATGTCAGGCATGGTGGCACACACTTGTAATCCCAGAACTTGGGAGGCTGAAACAGGAGGATCGCAGGTTCGCTGCCAGCCTCAACAGCTTAGTGAGGTTCTCAGCAACTTGGTGAGACTCTGTTTCCAAATAAAAAATAAAATAGGTCTCAGGGTATATCCCAGAGGATCAAAGGATGCAGAATTGTTTGGGTTTTGTTGTTGTTGTTTATTTGTTTGTACTTTTGTATTTGTTTTTTGTTTTGTTTTGTTTTGTTTTGTTTTGTTTGGGGGGGTGTGGGTATTTTGTGTTTGTTTTTTGTTGTTGTTGTTTTGCAGTACTGGAGATTGAACCCAATGGCATTCTACCACTGAGCTACAGCACCCCCCACTTGTATTTTTATTTCGAAACAGGATCACCTTAAGTTACTGAGGGTCTCACTAAGTTGTTGAGGCTGGCCTCAAATCTGAGATCCTCCTGTCTCAGCCTCCTGGAATTTTTTTTTTTTTTGCTGATTCTCAGCTACCTGCTGTCCCCAGGTGCACTAAGATAAGTGATACACCAAACACCTGACCACACATTTCTCTCTCTCTGTGCCTTTCAGTATTGACTAGAGCTGGTCTTAAGGTGCAGTTCCTGAAACATGAAACCTGCTAAACACTAAATCAGATTTCTGGTTCAGAAAACGAAATAGTTACAGTGATTTTGGGGAAAATAAGTTCTGAGAAGCTGATAGAACCGGTAAGCTCAGTGCTGAACTTGCGGTGGCATAGGCTGAGGGCACAGAATTACTCATCTGCACAAGAGCATCTGTTCCAAGGCAGCCCTACTGTGCACCCAACAGTCACAATGTGCATTAGTCCTACCAGCAATCTAAAAATAGATCCTAAGTCAACTAGCTTAGCATCTCCTTTCTGAACACTCTGGAGAAATTATCTTCATAACTGAATGTGAGTTATGCTTCACTCTCTGAGCCAACACTTTTTATTTTCCTAAAGAATGAAACTCTACTGTTGCCAAGACTGTCTGGGTGTTTCTGCAACTTGTCCTGGGTGTTTTGCAACTCCTAGGTGCTTCCAAGGCCCTACTGAGTCCTGAATGGAGCTCTAGCAAGCAGCTGGTAGAAAAGGCCTCCACACTTAGGACACGGATGGCATCTCACAAACAACAGGCTCTGATTTTGTTTTCCTCCTGTGTCCCAGGGGTCCTTGATATCCTGCAATTCACTTATTACTTCCAGTGCACCTTTCCTGAGCACCTACTGTGCGCTCGGTGCTGTGGGCATTTCAGGGTAAATATCCCACCACATCTGGCTTTACCTGTGTCACAGCTTCATCGTGATTTTTGTCACTGCTCAGTGAAGACAGCAGCTACTGAGCCTGGGCCCATAAATAGCCACTAGAGTCTTACCACAGCACAACTCCAGGGCCTGCAGCAGGCTGGATAGAAGCTGAAGGAAGGAGAAGGAGGAAGTTGTAGGGAAATGTTCCTAAACAAAGAGTGTTGTGCAAAACCAACCGCTGCCCTTGAGCTGATTTTGAAACTTTTGGTTTTTATATTATTAACCCAGAGAGGATTTATTTTTATTTCTCATTAGCTCGACTGAAAATGAAAAAAAAAAGAAGCAACAGGAAATTTCATTGACTGAATGTTCACAGATTGTTTATGTTGTAAGAGCATTTAGAGAAGTAGTGAAGCAATTCAGATCTCAATTTGGAGCCATTCAGAGGACTGCCATTCATTCTATCTGTGCTCCCAAATTCCAGGATGGGGTGGACTTGGAGGAGAATAAACATTATATATATTATGTAATCTTATAATTCATATCTTACAAAATCAATATTTGGCAGCTATATTTTTAGAAAGAGCCTAGAGGCAAAAATGCCAAATGAAGCAAATAATAACATAAGGCAGCAGCCCTTACACTAGTGAGAACCACTATCCTCTAAAGTGAGAACACCTTGAATCCAGCTAAAATCACAAAGAAAAGAATTTCCCAGCACCTGAGCTCATTTCCAAAATGAAAATCTATCAATGCGATATGTGCAAAGAGGATTTTTCTCCGAAACCTGGGTTTGAATCCCAGCCCGGCATGTGCTCAGTGGCTTTGGGCAAGCTACTAAGCTTGTCTGTTTCCTTTTCCTCACTTGTAAAATGGGTTTTAAAATGCCCACCCTTGGATAAGATTGTAAAGAGTCACTGATATGATGTATATTAAGTTCTTGGCACCAAGTAGGTATACAAAAGATAGTAATGTTCCTCCTATCCCACTCCTTTACCAAAACATGCAAGAACTGGAGCTTCAAGGGATTTTGTTGTTGTTTTAAGAGAAAAACTCTTAAAGCACAGCAACTATTTAGGAGACAAGAATTAATAGTGTACAACCACAGTTTAATTCACAACTATGTGTTCACACTGAATTCTCACATCCTTAAATCACATCTCTGTACATAGTCCTTGCCAGCCTCCCCCCCATGACAGCAGTACAAAGGACCAGATCATGTGGAGCACTCACAAAAATTCTAAATATCAGTTGACACATTGGAACCACTGATCATATGAGACCAGTTGATTTGCTATAAAGGAGAAGTCACATTCTGCCTTTTCCTCTTATGTGTATGATGTCAAAAAGCTAAGCCAAATTTTACAAAAGCAAGAAGTTCAGTCAAGGGCAGCGAGAAGTCATCCCTTCGTTTAATAAATAGTATTTACTTAGCTTCTACAATGTGCCTGGCACTGCCCTAGGCTCTAGGGAGTCAGATAGGCAGACAAGAGCCCAGCTGTCATGAAGTCTATACTCAAGTGACTTGAAAATCAACTCAGTGTTTTTAACCCTGAATACCGTTGGCACTTTCTGATAAATCCAATGACTGTGAAGAAAATAGGACTCAGAACTGCGAAGGGAGTGATCCATGCAAAATAAAAAGGAATCAGATTCCCTTGAGTTCATATTTCTTTTTGTGTGTGTGTATGTGTATGGTGTTGGGGATTGAACTCAGGGGCATTCTACCTCTGAGCTATACCCCCAGCCCAAATTTATTTTTTATTTTGAAACAGCGTCTCACTAGGTTGATAAGAGCTCGCTACTTGCTGAGACTGTCCTCGAGCCTGTGATCCTTTTGTCTCAGCTTCCCAACTACTGGGATTACAGGCATGTGCCACCACGTCTGGCGAGTTCAGATTTCTAATCCCAGTGGGCCCAGATAAAAATGAAAAGGACCCATTAAAATGCATTGAGCACACCAGGCATGGTGACTCATGCCTGTAATCCCAGTACTTGGGAGGCTGAGACAGGAGGATCACAAGTTCAAAATCAGCCTCAGCAATATAGCAAGGCTCTCAGCAACCTAGCAAGACCCTGTTTCCAAATTTAAAAGAAAAAAGTAAAATAGGGCTGGAGGTGTAGCTCAGAGATGCAGTGTGCCTGGGTCCAATCCCCAGCACCATGAAAAATTAAGAATAAAAAATAAAAATAAAATGCCTTGAGCTACTCTGCATTCCAAGTAAAAATTTAGCTATTGGAATAAGAACAAGCCATTCCACTGTTTTCAAACCAGCATTCTTTTCCATATGGAACTAATTTTTTGAAATAGCCTTAAGATTATCTCTGGAGACTGAGTGTTATATAACACCTGAAACTTAAAACTTGAAAGCACACCATAATTTATGAATTTAAAATATGAAACTGGTTGAGGGGATTTAGCATTCTAATCCCAGTGCCCCACAAACCTCAAACCCTAGATTCGGTTCCGTGCTCATTCACAGACTTCTCTAGAGCTCAGTTTCCTTTTCTATAAAATGAGAAAGACAGTCGCACCTGTCAAAGTTGACAAACTGTGATAGCAACTCAAGCCCCAATGGCCAGACACGAGGAAAGCTTATTTCTTGTTTGCATCATGGACCAGTCCTGCTGGTCGGCAAGATGGATGTGTTCTTCCTCACCAATCAGAGACCCAGGCTTTTCAGTCATGCAGTTCCATCTTCTTCTAGAGCCTTGTCCTTCTCTACATTCAGTTTGGGGATGAGGAAAGAAAGAAAGTGTGGAGGAGCCGGGCGTGGTGGCGCACGCTTGTAATCCCAGTACTTGGGAGGCTGAGACCAGAGGATCCGGGTTCGCGGCCAGCCTCAGCTACTTAGTGAGGCCCTCCGCAACTTCGTGAGACCCAGTTTCAAAATAAAGGATAAAAAATAGGGCCGGGGGTGTGGCTCAGAGGTAGAATGCCCCTGGGTTCAATCCCCAGTACCGCAAAAAAAAAAAAAAAAAGTGTGGAGGAACACGTGGGCTCTGCTTTCTGGGCCAAGCCTTAAAGGGGCCTTCATCCCTTCTGTCTATATTCCAATGGTCATGACTCAATTACCTGGCTACACCTGTCTGCTGGAGGCTTGGCTGTACTCTATGTGCCCTGGAAGAAGAAGAAATAGAGTTCAGTGAACACAGAGTAGATTTTACCATAATATTTATGCCAAAAGGTGGTTTGGAGGATAAAGTGAGATAATACTTATAAGAACTCAGAAAGGCCTCTGGAGTAATAAACATTAGCTCTAGGCTTTTATTATTACGTTTCTGACCTTACCAAGGCCAGTATTCTCCACTCGCTCATCCTGGGTGGAGCACAGAAGGCCAATACAGTGTCTCCTCTGCAGATTATGTTATTTGCAGAGATGATTGTAAAAGAGAAGCTTCAAAGCTGCCTGAGCCCTTTGCCCCTTTAACAGACATCTTACACTCGATTCTTTTTTTAAATACATTTCGTGTAATTGAAAGGAGTGGGCAAGGGGAAGAGGTGATCTTTCATAATGTTTTCCCAAATCATACCGATTCTCTCAGGCCCCCATTTCCCAGCATAAGCTCATTTACTATTAAATTACACCTCAACCACATGACTCTGAAAGAAGCCGAGGTTCATGAGATTGACTCCTCCAGCTGTTCCCCAACCTGCCACAGAGCAATTTCTTCTCAGCAGTGAAAACCATCATGCTAACACCTGCACTGTCTTTCTGTTGAATTGAGAATAAAATCCAAATGGTTTGTACAGATTCAGTATCCCCGCTCCTAATTTCCCAGGATCAGCCCCTGCCCTCTCTCCAACCCCATCTGTGTCATTCTCTTGCTTCGTCCATTCATCCAACAGCTCAGTATGCAGTCTCTGTTCTACGCTGGGAATGCAGCAGTCAGACCACATCCCTGACTCTGTGGCTTGGTGCTGGCTGTCCTCTTCCCCCAGTTCTTCTTGCAGAGGACTATTTAGAGCAGGCCTGACCCCCTTGGTTACTCTACCACAACACCCTGTGCACGCACTTCAGAGCATTTAACCAATCTGGAAAAGCCTCTGGCTCACTAGCGTGCAAGGTCTGTCTTTCTTTATCACAGCACAACTCCCACGAGGCAGGGATCTGTTTATCTTATTCACTTTTGTGTCCTCCGCACCTATCTGCCTGGCAAAAAAGCAGAAGTTCCACCAACATCTGTTGAACAACTTCTTTAACAGGTGAATGAACTGACAAGCAGCAAACATCCCATTTGGTGGTGGCCCCCAGGCCTGGGGAGAAAGCGACATCTTCCATTTCCTTCCAGGGAGCCTGCACTCATCTCTGCCCCCTCTGATTGTTGTTTTTTAGGGAATGACACCACTCCACTGGGCCGCTTTCCACAACCGACCGCAGCACACCCAGATGCTGTTGAAGAAAGGGGCGGACCCCACGCTCGTGGATAAGGACTTTAAAACGGCTCTCCACTGGGCAGTCCAGGTGAGAGGTGTGCCGGTGGGCTCTTCTCGAGGGTGAATGTGTAAAGCAGTGTTTACGATTTTCTGAGCAGGTCAAACATGAAAGATGGAATGATCACAGGTACACGCCCTGGTATTGATGTCAAATGTATATGGATGATGGAGCAAGTGAGATGTACCCTGCCCGTCTTTCCTCCCTCCATATCCAGAGGGGCAATGGCAAATCTTGTCACTTTGGAGCCACTGCTATGGCCATCACACACACACACACACACACACACACACACACACACAGCTCCCACTCTCTTTTCTCTCCATCTCAGTGCTTCCTACTGGCTTAACAGAAACCTTCAAAGGATTACTGGGAAAATCCCTTCAAAGTCTTTGCCTCTCTTCTGTGCAGATCCTCCACAGCAGTACCATTGCAGGTCACCCTGAATTCTGTGCTGAACAGTGAGACTAGTGGTCGGTGCTTCTGCATTGCCAATAGTGAAGGGAGTCCACAGCAGGACACCCAACCAAAGAAATCAGAACAGGCCTGTGACATCCAGAGTCCACAGAGGGCGAAACTGAGAGTACGGGGAAAGAATGCGGACCACTAACTGCATGGAAGCGCCTTCTGTTTTCAAGGAGAATGATTAACTGGTATCATAGATTAGCAATGGAGTTATCTATTCCCTCCTACAAGGAGAGCATCCTATGCTTGCTTCCACAAACTTACTAGCCAACTATGTCTTTTGCTGCCTAAGCACAGACATCCCTACTGTTTATTTCCACTGACCACTAAGGGCACCTTTCAAAACTGCCGCCAGCCTCCTCACCAGAGCAGTTTCTACTACCCCGACCGTGGTTTCACTCTGCGTTTTCATGTGCCACGTGCAGCAGAGGTGGGCACCTGGGACTTTCAGGATTGACACATGTTCCTGAGGTAAGAAGAAAACAGAAGTGATTTGGAAACTGCTTTGTTTTTGTCCCTCCAAACTTGGCTGCGGTTACTCTGCCCCAGAACCAGCCCTGGGCAAAACTGCAGAGTGAGCACAACTTGTTTTTGTCATCTCCACCTGCCCTTAGCACCCTCCTACACACTTTCAGTATCTAATTGCCCCCCCACCTCCCTCCTTGCCAGTCTGTGCCCAGGGCCCGAGAGCTGGCCTCTGGCTGGTCAGAGATCACCACTGCCACAGCAGCCCCAGAGGGACCTGACGTGCTCCCGACGAATGCCCCACGCGTGTTGGTTCTCAGCTGAAGTACAAGTGGCACTGGAATCGAGATTCTGTATATTCACTGGCAACACCCTTGCATTCCGTTTTCTAATTAAGAGATGTGTGTGCATTTTGGAAAATCGCCCCAAGGTCATAACGACTGACCTGCCTCCTCTGCTCCCCATTCCTCCACCCCAGCCCCAGCTTAGAGCTGGTGCCCTAGACCTGGCTGGCCTGCAACAAAATCACCAACCATGCTTGTAAAATGACAGATTCCCAGGCCCCACTCCAGACCTTCTGAGTTAGGCTCTCTGGGATGGGACTTCTGTTCTAATCCTCTAAGAGGCAGTTCTGCAAAACCAGGAAAACAACACACTTGGAAGATCTGAGCTTGTGTTGATAGGCCTGGGTTTGATCCGAAGAGAGTCGCCAACACCCGCTTGGTTTAACCAGCTATGTGTCTTTGCAGGATGTGAATGAGACCGCGCATGTAACAGTGATATGTAATGTGCTATGGGATTGGAAGAGATAATCATTTAATTATGGTTCCTGATATCCTCCATGAAAGCTCGGTTGCCATACCCGCACCTCCATATACTGTCTCCCTATTAAATGATACATTTCAACCTGCCAC